>JAPSGF010000075.1:2783593-2948971 GCA_035772895.1 Perdix hodgsoniae
CTATAGTATTATAATACTTTAATATTAAAAATCATATATACTTATAATATAGTTATACTTTTATTTATCTATTTATTAAATATTTAGATATATTTACATTGATATATATTGATGGGCATTGAAATGAGATGCTGTGGTACTGTTATGGACATCGTTATGGGTGACAAAAATTGATGCTCTGTTAAATTACTGGACAGTGGGTTCTTACACATCGTTGGCCCAGGCAAGACTGGGGGATGACTTAATTAGTCCTTGGATATACTTCACAGGAAGCCCTGTCTGGGACTGTCAGCCCCAAGGTTGACAAACTGAAGCTGAGTTGATGGCCCTACAGGAAGCCTCTGGAGAGCAAGGGAACAATTCTGATAGTTGAGGATGAGCTGTGTGGCTGCACAGGCATCCTGCACGTCCTCTCCTCGTTGGTTTCCTACATTTTAAAATCTTCATGACAAAGGTTCATGGCCTGGTATTGATCACAGGTGTCAAAAATGCCAAAGTATGCCAAACTGCACTGCGAAGCACACGCTTTGTGGTCTCCGGGTGATGATTTGCCATGTTATAGGCTTTGTGATGGAGACTAAGTGATGGCTTCTGCTTTGTAGTATATTAGTAAGTGTCATAACTGAGGCTCCTCTTATCAGTATGGCGTTGTACTCCTTCGTTGCTGATATTTTCACAGGCACATCACGTCACTACATACAGTCACCCCAACAAGTCTGTTCAGCTGTAAGTCACCCTAATATCTTGCTTGCTGAACCTTCAGTGGCTGTATGAATACACTGCCCCGAATGATGGATTTGTATTATCATAATGTGCAAAACTAAAATGCTCTTATTAGGGCTTAATGAATGTATCCCAGTTAAAAATAATTAATTCTGCTCTCAGGGATTGATTTGGACCACAGGATCAGTAGCATAGCTAAGGCTGCTACCCTGCTCCCTGAAAGTAATTTTCCCAGCAATGAAGATTAATCCCTTTTTATTGTGTTGATGAAATAACAACACGATCATAAAGCATAGGAGAACAAGGGGAACTTGACAAAGTATGTCTTTGATTAATTGCCGTAATAGATTGCAAATTGCTGACTGTGGATATTTTTCCCACTGTTCATTTTTCAGCGTTTAAAACCTCAATGTGAAAGGGGAAGGCAAAGAAGAAACAGCTGTTTAAGTGCCACGAACAGTTCTGGGCATGTGAGCCACTGAGCAAAGCAGTCTGAAGGACAGCTGACGTTGCCTCGGTTGAAGTTCTGAGACAAGGGTAGAAGGATGGTATGGTGCTTAGCATGGTAAACTGGGGCTTCAGACCTTGCTGCACATCCCAGCTCCTACTTGGGTATCCACTGCACCTCAACTGTGAGCCAAGGGCTCTGAATGGTATTGGAGTGGTTGCTTTCTTTGTCTGTAGCGTGTATGTGGTCATCTTCAAATCGGAAAGGGGTCTTGGTTCACTGGGGAGCTCCTGGCATGCTCAGGGTGATGCTGTGCTGAAGGATGTGGTCAGTACCCAGGTGAGAGAATTTCCTGCTGTGTGCTGAAGGTTGCATTGGTTTGTTATAAACGTTTTGGAAAAGACAGAACCTGGTTTTTAACTCATTATTCAGTCTGTTCGGTCATCACTGGTAAATTATTGGCAGTCTAGAGAAGATGAGACTGAAGCATGGGGAAATGTAGGATTGTAATGAACTTAACACATTCCGAGCACAACCTTACAGCTTTCCAATGAGCTTTTTCACTTCTGGTTCCAGCAGTGGCTGTGACAGCTCAGAATCTGAGATCACACCTCAGAGTTCCACTTCTGAAAGCATTAACGAAAGTGACTTGTTCAACTCATCAGAGAATCAGTGGTGCAGCCAGGTCTAAACCTGGGGTATCTTGACTCTCCCAATTAGTGTGGGTAATTAGGGGAAACAGCGATAGTCGTTAATTAAGAACGAATTGTTGCTCAGTTAGACAGGATGTGGTACGTTTCCAAAAGAATGGAGGATGGGTCCCCAGGAGGGACAGATACTTCAGTACAGCTTCCAGCAGCTGTTCCAAACGATGCACTGTGGACCTGTAAATTCAGTGGATTTTGTTTTCTTTTCTCATTTTGAAGCTCTTTAAAGTGCTGTCACATTAGAGTTAGCTCAACAATTTAAAATCTTCCCCGGAGAGACTGGTAATTAAAGTCTTTCAGTTGCCAATCATACAATTCTAAAGTGGGTCATCACCTATCTTGTGATACAAAAATCTTCGTGTTCAATAAGCAGTGGAATTCATCTCTGGGGGAGAGGAAGAGAAATCAAAACCAGTAGATGGAGGTGTCAAGGAAAATGCCTCCTCTTGACTTGGTGGACCTCCAATCTCTTGAAGCAAGCAGATCTGCCATACCATGTAGTGCTTCCATGAGCTGAATTCGTGCCTCTACAAAATGCAAGGAGATGTGGCCTATTTTGAGCAATGAGAGTTGGCTTTCAGCATCTCTTTATCTGGATAGAAAGCATACAGATAGTATTGCATCACAGCAAAGCCACCGTGGTCTGGAGAGCTGCTGAACCTCACTGTGTAGACAAGCATCTTCTGGGTTCCCTGGAAAAGCAATTAAGAATGGAAGAGCCTGCGCTAATTACCGGGATAAACTGAGTGCCAGTGGTGCTGATGGTGTTTATTGATGCACTGCATGAGGATGGGCTCCAGTCCTCAGGGTCTGAGAGCATCTCCCAGCCATAAGGAAGCGTGTGGCTGCCCTCGCTCCCCTCACCTGTGTGGCAGTAGGATATGACTCTGTCAGGAGCACAGATGATGCTTTTCACTGCCCATCCAGATGACTGTGACAACTCATTCCTTCAGCTCCCTGAAAAGCTGACTTGCTGCAGCTATCTCCTTGGTATAATGAGCTGCCTGTCTCCTGACATCAGAACTCAGGGAGAGAGCAGGCAGAGCCCAACTGCTGCCATGTCTCAGGCCCCACAGCTTGACATACAGCAAGCTGACAGCAGCTGCAGTATGGCAGCCTGCAGTACCATCTGCTGGCTGACACCACCTCTGCTCTGAGGTTTCATCTTGCTTGATACTGTTAGGAATGCAGACCGTGCTAAATTACTCCCAAACCACAGGAGAGAGAGCTCTTTAGCTATGGAGAAATCACAACTCTGACATGCTGCTTTTATTGCACTGTGGGATGGAGTTGAGTCTAATCATCAGACCTTAGATGGTGCAAGTTATCAGGTGCTGCCTACTTCCTCCGAGTATAAAGCATGCCTGAATGCTTTAATTCCTCCTAATTTTCATTTTTGTTTTTGAAACTGCTTCTTTCTTTCAACTTCAGCTCTGGTTACTTTAAATATGCTTGCAGATTGTCTCTCTGATGGCTGAAAGTTGCGTTAAAACTTGTTGTCCATTCTGTCCATACGCTACAGATCTTTCATGACCTTCAGCTGGACGAAATGGGTCTCCACTATTAGTGCTACTGTAGTATTGCCTGCTTTTTTTAAATAGGAAGACTCCACAAATATTTAAGCTTCACAAGCTCTGTTGGTGGAGCTCCATAACAACAGAAATGACAGTGATTTTTGGTAAATCTTCCATGGATCCTGTTGTGGGGCTGAGGTCCCTCCCATGCAGCAATAGCCTTGTGTGCTGGTGGCAGTTGCTGAGTTGCACTGGAGGTGAGATATCAGCCCTGCAAACGAGGAGCTCCAATCTGGCCCTTGATGCACGAGGTTCCATGCATGTGATGGCAACTGGGCGCTACTTGAGGGGCGCAGAGCTGAGGCTTTTATGCAACTTAACTTCGAGTTTAGATGCACAGAAGGATTTCTGATTTATTTATTGATTGATTTTGGATAAAAGACAGTATTCAGATTGCCAGTGCCATCCCAATGCTTCCCTGGCACGCTACTCGACATCTTACCATTACTCTTCATTCAAAATATCACTCTTGTTCTGACAAAGTGTGTGCTTGGTTTGAATAGCTTCTCAGGTGTCAGGCTGGAGTTGTCAGATAATGATGAAGGCTGCACGTTTTCTCTCCTAAGGAAGCAAGCAGAAAGAATATTCTTGTGTGGAAAGATTGGATTGTAGTGGTACTGCACATCACAGGCTTTCCTACACCTTGGGATTTCTCCACAGTAAAATCTGGGGAAGACCATCTTGCCTAAATATCAGATTTGCTTCTAAGCAAGACAGTATTCTTCCCATCTCAATAGATCTTATCTGGGAATGCTTCCTGCTGATTTACCATCTATTTTCTACCGTACTGGGTGAGCAGGTAGTATATTTACAAAGGTCCATAAGAGAAAAATGCATATTGACTGCTCTCTTCCTGTCAGGTGCCCATATCAAGCCTTGTCACTCTTCGATAAGAACAAAATCCTGCTAGGGAAGGAGTTCTGGGTCATGGGATCTCAGTGTGGAAACACAGAATCATCTTCCATTCCTACTTCTTACACCCCTCCAAACTGAGCACAGATGGTGGGGATGGGGCCCAGGAGGAAATTCTCATGCTAGAGAGTTGGGCACAGTTGTTTAAATTTGAAAGTTTAGCTTTCTCCAGATGCTGGCTGGAGTCATCATGACGTCTTGATTGGCAAACGAGCTGATGGCGTTTGCCCAAGTATGGTCTTCTTTCCTTCACCCCTTGGTAAAAACACTTGGATGTCAAAGTTGGTTACTGCAACGTACGGGAAATGGAGGTTGAAAATCTGCTACAAGTCTAAGGAAAAACAAATCAAGGAATGTCATTTCTTGAGATGAGAGCAGTGTTAGCTGTTGTCCCCATAGGGAACTGCGTGTCGTCTGTGTGCAGGGGTGAGGCTGTGATTTCCCTTCAGTCACCAGGAAAAGCTTCTGATTGCCTTGTATCCCCACAGAGACCCCCAGCAGTGTAAGAGGGACATTCGTGGCTTCCAATTAAGAGCTATGAGGATTATCAGTGAGAGGGATGTGAGTTCTGAAATCCATCCATTAATCGAACGCTTCCAGTGTGTGGATCCAAGTAACGTTGTGCTAAAATTGTGGTAACTTGAAGAATTGCTTCAAATATAAAGTCTTTTTCCTTGTTCTCCCTGCTGAATTGCATGTACAGCAGATGAGCTGATATAGGCAGTAAGAGCTTACTAAGGAAAAACAAATCAGAACAAAAGGCAATTTAAAAATCTGCATAGTTCCCTTAATTTTTTTTTGCACATGTCCTATTTGCTGATCCTCAAGGGACAGCAGCTGTGCTGTCTGATCAGTGCTAATCCAAAATTCCTATTTGTCGGGGCTGTTATGTGAGAAGTCATGTGCAGTCCCTCAGGTTGGAGTGAAAGCAAGTTACCTTTCCATTCTGAGTGGCCTCAGAAATACGTACAGCACACATTTATAGAGGGGATGCAATTATAAGTAAACTGTTACTGCAGCCTCTGCCTTAGAAAACACAGATGCCAACAAAATTGCTGTTGGATTGCTTGGATTCAAAGGTTTCTTTCGGTTTTCTGCATCTGTAAATTTTAAACCTCAGTTGTGTGGGGCTTGCAGGTCTCTGCCATGTGCTGAGCTGCATCTGCTCAGCCCTCGAGTGCCCCTCATCCTTTGAATGGGTGCTGCAGTGGTAAAATGTGCTTCCTGGTGATAAGGAAATGGTTAATCTATATCTAACAGATTGTATAGCACTCGTCTTGCTGAGTAACCTGAAAGTTAATTAAAAGTCCCTCATAGATATAAAGAAATACAGAATTAAGGCTGTCCCTTTCTGATAAAGTACTGAAATCACTTTAACCTAGGGGGAGATATGCCTGATGTCCTTGCATGCAGAATCTCTCAATATGGAGTCCCAGGATGAGAAAGTGACTCAGATAGTCCTGATGGAAGGCTGGACTCTCTAAACTACCTTAATTATTTTCTAGTTAGGGTTAACCTCAGTTAAAGGAAACAGCTGAGGAAGAGATGACAAGGAAAGTCTGTTATCCACCAGTCTCTTAATCTATAAAACATCTAAGATGTCACTGCAAGCATCTTTGCTTTGCTTGTATTTTATTTTTTAATGATTAAAACACTTTGTTCTCGAGTTCTTGAGGAATCATTGTGACAGTTCAGGAAAGATCTAGACAGCAGATGATCGTTTTCATTAAGAAATGAAGCAAGGGCTGAGGTGTAAACCACGAGCCATGGGAACTTACGTACTGTCATAATGAAGTAATGGTTCTTAATTGTATATACATGCATAATACAATGTCAGAGGAAAAAAAACAAGTTGTGAATTGATACAAAGACCTATACCTGAAATTTGCTCACCTGCTTAAGCCCTCAATCAGGTTAAAATCTGGTATGTCCGGATTCCTCTTTGGACAGAACCTAAAAGGCTTGCCCAAATCAAATGGAAGACTCCTGAAGTCCCCATCAGCTCAGCACCCAAGGACAACAGCTGCTGTGCAGAGGAGCACAGCAATCACTTGGGTACCTTGATGTGGATTTTCTCAAATAGATGCTGAGTTCACATGCAGACTCTGGCTGGAAGGAAGGCAGCTGGCAGCCCTCCCTGGCCTGTTATCTCAGAACAGACATGGAATATTGCTGGAAGGGGGTGGAAAATCCTCTCTAGCTGTGCTGTTTAATACCTGGCATTGCTGCTGTTACCTTCATACAGTGAAAGCTTAAGTCTGATGGCTCAGCTGGTCCCTTCCAGCATATGTTCCTCCATAGGTTGGTAATAAACCTCATTCTATAAACTAAGTGAAGATGCCACAGTTTCCATTTTGAATGTTTTCTTGCTTTTCCAGGAGCCTTTACCAGGTTCTGCTGCATGTATTTTCTGAAAGTGGAGGCTGATCTGTTTGCTAAAACCCTCTCAGTGAGAACAGCTGGTCTAGAAACTTCTCGTTGGAGGAAAAAAAAAAAATAGAAATAAAATTAATAGGTCTGTTTTTGAGCATTCATGGCAGATCTGTCATCTGTTCCTCAGCCCAAATGACAAGTGAGTTATACAACGGGCTTTGAAAAGTTCAAACCATATTGTATAGCAGATGCTCTGATACTATTATTCAGTAACTCCACACAGATTCCCCATTGTCATATCCTTCCCTTGAGGCAATTTATGACCAGCTCTTTGCAGCATTACGTTATGACTACATTAATCCTAAAGATGCATTAGCCTCACCTTTGGCTTTGCAAATCCTTTCTGAAGCTCAGCTCTCTGCTTCTCCTTCTGCTGTCATGCAGTGTGTTTGTTCAGTGCTGTATTTTCATGCCTACCTTCAAAGGTGATCAGTCTGGTATATTTAAGCCCCTTTTCCCCTTAATTCACTACTTTTGGTCTTTCTGCCATTAGTTTACCCATAAAGCTTACAGCAGTGTCCTCAGAGGGTAATGATAGTTCTTTCTGTCCTATCTCATTTTCTAGTCAAAATTATTATTATTATTATTATTATTATTATTATTATTATTATTATTATTATTATTTTGGCACTTCTTAATATAGAAAATACCAGGCAGTGCCCGTAGTCAGTGTTTCAAATCTCTTTAATTATGACTATTTGGCTAAACGTTCACCTAGGAGTTCCTATTTTTGGTTCTCCTGACACTTTTGGCTATTTGCTTTTCTTGGGTGACTCCTTTTCCTGCTGCCTTCATCTCATTACAAATGCTGGGATTAATAATTGACCTGAGTTTCCCTACAGGTGTCACATAGACTGTGGCTGCCCCTGAACTGTGTCACCCATTCCTCATTGAATCCCTCTGTACCAACACTTAGAGCTGAAATTTAACGCACTGACCTCCAGTTGATCTCAAGAATGATATTATCCTATCCATTTCCTAGCAAATTACAGTTCATTGCAGGAATGCATTAAACTATCAGATCTTACTTATGGGCTTTTAACTCCAAATGAGCTTTGAGACCAACTAAATCTCCACCGGAGCTGCAGTCTCTCTCACTGTGTGGAATAAAAGTACATCTATGCTGTAATGCAAGCATGGGTTTGTGGGTTTTGGGGGTTGGGTTGTTGGTGTTTGGTTTTTTTTTTTTTTTGGTCTGAATTGCTGTTTGGTTTGGTTTTGGATTGTTATGATGATGATGATGATGTTCAAATTGGGCAGCAATAGGTGCAGAGTTTTGTATCTAAGGTGGAACTTGTGGGTCCCCTCATTTAGCCTTGGGCTGTGATTGTCGTATTTTAAAGATGGCTTTTCTATATCTACAAACAGAAATGAAGTTGAGCAGAATGTGGAGCTTTTCCTTCTGGAGCTAACAGAAAAGATGGATGAAGCAGCAGATAATCTTTAACAAAACAGCAAATGCACCTGACAGCAGCCACGTATCCATGCAAAGGATACAATGGCAAGAGTGATGCATTTTAAACATACTCCCAACTGCTCTGTCAGTAACAAATTAGACTTGTCACATTCTCCAAACAGTTTTAGAGAGAACATTAACAATGTTAATGACCTGCGGTCTCAGCAGGAGGAAAAAAAAAGTTTGCATCTTGTTCCAGGAAAGCATGGATGGATCGCAATTGTTTCCTTCCCAAGACTGCTGGTTTTTCACAGGATATAGAATGTAAGCATTCGTTTGGTTTAGGAATTTAGAATAACTGGTGGTCGTGCTTTTTTAATGTGTCAGCATGTGCAGGACGTGAGTCGCCTGCTATCAGATTGCAAAAATAGAACCAGGTCCTTTTCTGAAGATGGAGTGCCAGCGAAAGAGAAAGGAGAAATCCATGGCACCCAGCTCTGGGTACTGAGATGTGATGAGAATGTGGGGCTTTGCGTATGTCCACGTGTGGTTTTTAACCTACAGAATGGAATCAGACTGTATTACGTGTGTGTGTGAAAATGGGGGAACAAGCAGGGTGTGTTGATCCCTGCTGTTGTGGAATTAAAGCCTGCTTTGCTGCAGGTTTCTGCCAGTTCATTTGGAGGCCGTTCTGGTTTATTTTCTATATCCAAACACTGATCAAGGAAAAATATATATATATACTGCTGAAGCAGTGTGCTATGAGAACTTCCATCTTAATGGCACAGTGAAGATGAGGATGGTGTTTTCATGCCATGTGCTGCCTCACTGCTCAGCTTCTCCATCTGTTGGAAGGGATTGGTAACAGAGCTGTGTGCCACGTGAGTGAGAGGCTCTGATGTACCCAGCTGGAAGAACTGCCTTTAAATGTCTTTTCCTTTCAGGAGGATGCTCCTGTTTGATGTCTGTAGGGCATCCCTGCTGTTGTGCAGAGGTCATAGGGCTCTACCAGGGGTGTATGACCCACTATGGTGAGACCCTCGTGTAGTCATTGCAATGATGGCACACAGTTACAATTCTCCTTGTCAATTTTCTAAGTTTACAACTCCGAGCCAAAATACAGGACAGAATTTGAGATGATAATGCCCTGAATGCCCTTTCAAGTGCTTAAGCGTGTGAAGAAGGGGAAAAAAAAAAAGAAAAAGAAAAAAAAAGCAGTATTTTGTTTTTCTTCTTCTAACAGCCTTATTGCGTTACCTTTCTTTGCTCAAGGTCTAATTCAAAGTAGAATACTTGATGAGGAAATATGTTCATTGTCAAGTACACAAGAGAATACAGAAAACAATCTACCTGTTTCCCCTAATCTCAGTAATTATGCCAATGACCCAGACATGGAACATAGCTGTGAGAGAAAAAGAGAAGCTTGAAGTGAGGAAGTTGTTCAGGTTGAAGCCAGCTGGTAATTAACTCTGCAAAGCAAACACTGTAATTACAAAAAAAGTAATAAAACTTTAGCTTACATTAAAGACCATAATAGGTTTTCTAAAAGGATTCTATTAAGTTTAGTGCTTTAGGAATGTGCTATTTATAAATGCAAGCCTTGCAAAATGTCAATAGCTTGGTATATACGTAGGAAATCAGGCAGCTATATAAAAAATAAACATACTTAAAAACGCATTTAGAAATTATTTCATTGATTAAATTAATTACGGTATCTTAATAAGGCTTGCTGTGCGTAATCATTCCGATTCACAAAGCTCCGAAAATAAAAACCATCGACGGAAAATGAGAGCACAAATCAAGGGAAATGTGCTCGTTTCCACTGCAGAAGCAAAATGAGGGGAACTTCTGCCCCCTTCGAGGGAGAGCTCAGAGCCCCAGGTCAGGGCTGTGGGGCTGCGATGGGAGGATGCTCTCAGGTAAAGCTGCCACCCTGAGCTGTGTTAACCCTCGAGTTCTGGCTGTAGCTGTAGCTCACCATTTCTATTTTGAGTTCGATAAGAAATGGGACTATTTCTCTGCTGTGGTGTCTGCTCGTGTGACAGCAGCAGGGCTGAGGCTGCAGCACAGCCATCCAGCAAGGCGTCTTTATCTCTTGTTCTCCTTGATTGAGGCTTTTGGTCTGCGACTGGTTGGGAGAATGAGATGACGGAGGTACAGGCAATAAGGAGAGGATGCATCTGAGTTTAAATATTTCCTCCGTAAGCAGAAGAGAAACTGGACATTTCTGATTACTCCGAGAGAGCAGGCATTTAAAAAAAGAAGTAAAGCAGAGAATCTGTGCATTACTGAGTAGAAATGGAGGAAGAAGTACAAGGAAGTTAATTGTGACCTGCCAGGCTCCCTTCCCATGTCCAAACAGAACACTGTGTAGCTCCTGCTTGAAGGCAGTAACTCTTACAGCTTTAGAGTGAGAAAAATGAGAGCAGCCATTCCCAAAGGACAGAAAAGCATCTCGAGGTATGACAAGCAGTTAACAATACAGATAGCATCTGTCTGGGTTTTTATCATGATTTTAATTTGCTTTCCATTCACAAGACTCGGTTGCAGGGAAGCGCTATTGAAACGCGTGTGAACCATAGATACAGATTTTATTACCAGCTCTGTGGTGCACCTACTGGAGAGAGAAGTTTATGAGAGGAAGAGAACACACACACTACTGTGCCACCTCCAGTATTTGTGTTCCAGATTGGAAAAAGTAATTGTTTTTTTCTAATAATAGAGGAAATCCTCAGCTGGAGGCGTGGTGTTGTTTCAGCCCATGTCTGGGTGATGCAGTCTGCAGTGCATGGAGTCAGAGATCTGCCTTACACTGCATGGTTTGCAGGATTGCTTCCTGCAGGACCGTCTTGCAGATGATGTGTCAGCACTGGGGGCCTCATGGCTGTAAGGTTCCTTGAAAATAATGCACAGCCTTTTGTCATGGATGCAGAGTCGTGGCATCTTTGGCTCGTGCTGCAGTCCTGGTAGGTAAATGCCACCGAGTATCACTGAACTGCAGTAATAAGAAAAGAGAGACACCCCTTCCTGCAGGCAAGGTGGGACTGGAAACATACAGAACACAAAAGTCTGAGGGTCTGTTGCTCCTATTAGTTCAGTGCGGAGGTTGCCTAAGGCTGCAGAGCACCAAAGGCATCACTGCCTTTTGGGAACAGCTGCTGCTTCCTCATGGCAGCACTCCCCAGCCCTCCATGGAAAACAAGACCTCCTCGACCTTCAGCTGCTTTGATAATAAATCTGGCTGAGCTGATAGGGGCAGACACAGGTCAGAAATGCAGATGTTCTGCTATCCAAAGGGATACCATCTACCATCTACCCATCCAAAGGGGTGGTAACCCCTTCTGAGGGAATTGGTATAAAGCCAAGAAATGGTAGATATGGAAGCTTCCCAGATGTGGCAGCTGTCTGTCCAGACTGGGATAGGAACATAAGCAGCAAAGCACTCTGTGAAGAACAGTATGCAAAGTTTTGTTTGCTTTCCTGCCTACAAACAATTCATGTCCTTCAAAGCGATAGAAGATGGCAGCTGGGAGAAAGAGCTTGCTGCCTCTTCCTGACTGCTCCCAGTGTCTGGAGCACCGATCTCAGAAGGCACGTTCCTCCCTTTATTCTGAATTATTAGTATTCAGGTGCAACAAGTGCCACGTTACCGAGAAACCATCGCAGAGCAACTCGATGACATTCAAACAGATTCTGAAAGGACTTGATATGAATTTCAAAGGGCTTTGGATCACGTCTGCCACGGACTGCATGAAAAATGAAGTTGGGGTCACAGTGTTTACATTTTTGCACGGTGTTTATATGGAAGTATTGCATTGCCCACTTTGTTGTTAGTTAAGAGATGGGAGCTGGAGCCTGGGGATACTCAGGTACTTTTGATTTTGCTGCAGAGTTATCACATTAATTCTCTGAGTGATCAGAAGGGGAAAAACACACAGAAATAATGTGCCAAAGATATTTTAAGCCTCTAATTATGAGACACAGCCCAGGCAATTGAATTCAGTTTTCATTCCTGAGAAGGTCATTAGGCCCTAAATGGGAACAGTTTGGTTCCAGTCTTGCAAATAACCAACTCCATTGTCTGTAACTGTGTTTAGCACTCTGTGAGAGCAGAGATCTCCAAATGTGGGTCCATGGTAGCAGCAGGCTGGTATGGCAACACTCCAGCCTCAACCTATGTCTCACTCGAGGGGTAAGAGACTTCTCCTTTGCCTTTTTTTTAATGATACAGAGGATGATCTTAAAGATTGACCTCTAAATAGGGCTAAAAAGAGGCAAATGCAGAGCAATTGAAAGCATTCCCACTTGTTAGTATAAATCCGTGCCATCGAACTGGGTTTGGGTGTGAGGAGAAGGTGTTGGGTGAGCTGCAACTGGGAAGGGGAGGAAGCTCCTAAAAGACAGCAGCTCATGGGCTTCTGCCTGTGCTTACAGAGCTGCTTTGGAATTGTGGAAAGGAATCCCTTGGCGAGTCTGCGTGGGCTGCAGCAGGTTCAGATGTTCTTCCCTACAGGAGCTTTTCTCTTTGTGTCTGCTGGGCTGCTCACGTTACGTATGGCTGTTGACGTTGTGCATCTCATGTATGCTGCAAAATAGCCATGGAAAGAAGGAAGGCGTACAACACTATGCAACTCTAAATAACTTTTGTCTGAGATACATTTAGTGAGCCGTCATGGTAAGGAATAATTATGTCCACATACGTCTTGGTGGTGTCCCTGCTAACGACTCGTGGTGTATTTTGAGAACTGCAGAGAGAAGAAAACAAGCTTTGTGGCTGCATTCTGAGGGGCTGCAGTCACTTCTAACAGCTCAGTGGAGTCACAGAGGTACAGAGCTCAAAGGTCTCCATCTGTGTTTCCTTGTCCCAGCCACAAACCTCTGACTGCAGGATCTCATCAGTATTCCTGCTGTAGGACCTGGTGCCAATATGGTCTTTGTTCCCTGAGCTTAAAAACCAGCCTGTTTTCACTGCTGACAGCTTTATGGAAGCTGCTATAAAGTTTTGCCTGTGCCTCCCTCTGCCTGCACCAATGAATCTACATTTCCCACTACAAAAAGATTGATAGTGGGCTATTTTTATATTCTCAGCCAGATTTATGCATTCTGCAGAATCGTATGAAGCTAACCACATAATAAATGCATGTATCGATGAATGTGCACAAATTTATGCCAACTCTTTCTGAATCTCTCCCTGCACGCCACTAATTCTGCAAAAGAGGAGTTTTTGGAAAGGAAAAAATGCATTTTATTTTATTTGTAAGGGGGGGGGGGGGGGGGGGGTCGTGGAAGAAAAAAGTTGGATGTATGCAGAAAGGTGTGAGAAACGTTAAGCACAATCAGAAGAGCTCTGGCTGTCAGGAAGTCCCAAATTAGGGTAGTGCTGCCCTGAGGGCTCAATGCCAACCGAAAATCCCCTTAGCTCTGACAATGCTGATGCCTTGACAGATCCTATAGGTGGAGATCTTCCAAGAGGACAAAATGGATGGAAAAAAATAGAGGGAGAATGACAAAACATTCTCTCTTTTTTTTTTTTTAATTTGAGTTCCTTTCCCACTGCCATATTTCTGCAGTTGACAGAAACGCAGCAGCAGGAGATGAGAGGTTTTTAAAACAGTCTTTGGAGATGTAGCATTTATACTTAGAAAATAATTATTCTTCAAAGATCCCTGAAAAATAGAGTTTAGGTGTTTAATGATTAAAATCCTGATGTCCTTGAATATAAAAGTTAGATGAAAGAACTGCCAGGGATCTTAATGCAGCTGAAACACCAAACATAAAGGGAGCTGTAATGATCAAGCCTGAGGTGATTACATTCTCTAATTAGAACACATGTATCATTTAGGCATGTTAATCTTGGTCTGTCTAATGTGCTTTGGTTAGAATAACCTACATCCAGAGCAAACTGCTTTGATCAGAACAGCAGCACATGTAGCACTGCTTGTACCACACCTGCACTGCCTCAGCCCTTAACAGCAGAGGGGTGAGTGATGATGCTGAGCACAGCACTGATGGTTCTGGCTTTGGTTCCTGGGCTCTCTGGCAGTGGATGGCCGTGGGATGATGTCCAGCCTCTTTGCAGTAAGAGAGAAATACTGTCGGAACTCTTCCTCCATCTAAATAGCAGGTTTTACTCCTGGCAGTAACAACCCATGTATTTAATCAGAGAAATGTTGAGATACTTGTTTCCTTTTCTCCATAATTTTTCTGGTACTGTAAATAAGGGGATGTTTCAGAGCTTGTAAGTTTTAAATAAAGCTGGCAGCCTCCAAATGTAGGCTAGACAGTTGTAAGGAAAGAAAGAGAGAACACTTCACGGAGAGCTCCATTTAATTTACAGCTGCAACACCACTGAAATTAGCTGCAGTGGATGTGTGGAATGCAATCGTATCTCTTGGTGTCTATTGGTGCCTTGCAGTGAATGCCATAATAAAGAAGCAAGCAGGGATCTGGGCTTCCAACTGATACTAGAAGTAGGTTCTCTAAAAAAAAAGAAAGGAAAAAAAAAGCCTTGGGTAATGAGAGGTACTGAAGCACTGTAAGCACTGATTTCTGCATGGAAAGTTTGATTGCATCGCTAGAAAAGGGGATTGGGAATTGGGGAGGTTTGGGCAGCACGGTTTTGATTCCACTCACCCTCACAACCCCTGCATGGCTTGGGGGAGGAAGAGAAATTCGTGTAATCCTCCTTTTGCTTCACTTCCATCTTTGCAAAATGGGGTTGTGCAGTTTCCCTCCCACATAGGCATGCTGTGCAGGGAACTCTGCTAATAACTGATGTGCTGTGGGACTGCAGAGATAAGGACCAGACCATCAGCAAGGGCCCAATTTATCCCTATATGACCCATTTCAGACTCCTCCCTCACATCCTCCATCCTAATTCCCAGACTGTGCCCCATGGGGTCTGTTACACCTCAGGGTTGCACTGGAGAAGATCCTGTCCTGCTGTGTCCTTGGTTGCTGCTGAAAATGCAGCAGGTGTGAAGGCACTTCTTGCAGAGAGAGAGCAGTGAAGGGCAGTTGATTTGCTTTATGCTGAGAGTAATTCACTGCAATGGTTGTGTGCACAGCCACCAGAAAATGGCCGTGGCACAGCAGTGACTCAACCTCCAAACACCTTCCTATGCTCTGGGTTGCTGCATGCAGTGTTTGGCAGCTTGGGGCAGCACAGCCTGGGGCTGCTCTGAAAAGCCAGGCATCTCCTGAGGTGCTCTGTGCCCGTGGAGCTGGATGCAGAGTTGACTTGGAAGGTGATCTGAGACTCTTCAGGGTACTGTGGCTACCAGCACATGAGTACGACTCCTTTGTGCACCTGCCTTTATGGAGCTGCTTGCCCCCAAGCTTTGGGAGCCTTCCTCTGCAGGGCCTTTGGTGCTAAGCTGGCACTGCCCCTTAGGCACAGGGGCAATCTTTTATCCTAACAAATTTATTCACATCATGTAGAACGTGGCCTCCAAATCCCCAGCAATCAAACCGAATGTGTAAGGCTCTCAAAAATCCTTCATTATCCTCAAGTATCCTTCAGTAATGAATGCTGTGGGTAAGAAAGCTTTGAAGGCCAGTGGTGAGCTGAGCTTTGGGACTGATGGGTTGTGTTTGGAGTCGGTGCTGGGGGAGAATGAGACAGGCCAACGAGGCAAATGTGCCTTGAGAAAGGCAGCTGAGAATGCCAACAAAACGCAGAGGCTCCCACAATGCAAACCCTATATAATGCTATATAATAGGATCCTGGGTCCTGTTGTTTGAAGTTCAAGGCACAGTGACCTTACGTGTGGTGATGTGGAATGTTGCAGCAGTTGTATCTGGCTGCTTCAGAGACCCTGTGTGTACTGAGTGAGCTCAGAGACATCATCTGGTAGAGCCTGAGAAATGGTGATGTCCACACAGCTCTGTGTTTCTGAAGACCAAGCAGGGCTGCATGTAACACTGTGGGCATTTCTGCCTATAGAATCGTCCTTGTCCAGAGAAAATGAGAAATGATTTCACTCATGAAACACGTGTGTTGTGTAAGTAAAGAGAATTCCTGTGCAGTGTTTTCTTTGCGGGTATATTTGATCCCGTGTCACGTGGAGTGTGCGTGTGCATTCATATTAGGCAGAATAATGGCCTTTCTGAGAAGATATTAGTGGATTCTTTCACTCTTGCTGCAGGTGCCATTAAGATGAGAGGCCTTGGCTCTCTCAGAGTCAATTTGTCTAATGATAATTAGACGAGCAGGTGATTTCCATTAAAGGGAAGTGACAGACTGTCCATTAGATATAGACATGTTTATTAAATTGGAAGCCCAGAGCTCACTTGCTTCCAAATTTTGGACTAATCTGTTTTATTTTGCCCCTGGAAGGTTCAAAGAATAGTGAAACTGGGAACCAAGCAGGGATGAGGACTGCAATGGGAAGGAGGCTGAGAGGATGCTGGCTGTGATGTGTTTCTCTGTTTAATTTCTTAGCTTTCCTGCCTAGACAGGCTCAGAAACAGAGAGAGAAAGAGATAACATAAGGATTTTACCTTTAAGCTCTTTGTTTCTTCCATGTGTGTATGTCTCTCCATAGCAGACAGATGAGCAACTTGTTCTGGTCTCCTTAATCCCAGTGTTCTGGGTCTGCTGGTAGCCAGCTGCTTCAGTGGAGATGTAAGCTCTCCACAGTGAACAATTATAGAGGTATCTACCCAAAGGAGACATTTATTTGTAATCCCTGCCAGCTATTGGTTTATGCTCTGAAGCAGCAGGATGTATCTTTATTTTAATCCAGTCTGATGTGCCTGTGGATGTTCTCATTACTCAGAAGTTAAATCTTTTCAGGCTGCGTCTCCCCAGTTTGGTGCCTCTTATCCTTCTTTCCTCTCAGTCAAACTGGTGCACTTTATGATCAAGAACTTCCTTTCACAGATCTAATGTAATAAGCTTACCACCCCCATCCACCCCCGTCAGCCAGATCTTCACTGGGATAGCAATTCAGGTTCTGGTGTCTGCACATCAAAGGGGATGCTGAAAAATTGGAAGGATTCGTAAAAGAGCCTTAGAAATGATTCAAAGTCTAGGAAACATCTTTCTCGTGAAAGATATTAGGAGCTTGATCCATGCAGGCTATAGGAGAGGAAATAAAGAGGGGCTCTAACACAATGAAAACACAAATGCAAGGAAGGTGACTCCTGATAACAGATGGCTCCTCCAGCAGTAGATAAACAGGCAGAGGGATTTGGCTGGAAGATCAGGAGAAGAATTTCCTGGGAAGCTGGAGCCAGCATGAGGGCTGGAGGGAAGGTGCACATTTCCAGGGGAAGTTTAAAATGTTACTTAACCATTGGAAGGATTTGTTCTCTTTTAAGAGCTCTGTAGTGCAGTCTGATGGAGAGCATGACTTGATTCTACTTTTATTCTACAGATGAGAGACAAAGCAAAGTGATGTCACTGTGAACGCTGCCCTTGGAGACTGGCTGAGCACTGTGCAGCCTCATTGCAGCGGTGTTCCTGGAGCTGCCGAAAGCACCTGGCTTAAATCACTTCTATGTCTGTAAAACCTGAAATCAGGTTCACTGCCAGCCAGCTTAATTCTTTTATGGCCTTAATTTTTCTCCCACAGTTTTCCTACCTGCAGTTACTGACAGCACTGGCGTGTAACCCTTGGGGAGGCAGGGCTGGAAATGCTTGCATTCAGAGAGCACTCTGAATTCCAGGTGATTTTGGCACCGATAATGAGCAACATGTGACATCTGCTGGTGAATTTCCATGACTTCTCTCTAAACGTTTGCATCAGCGCAGCATGAACAACAGCTTAGTCAGATTAAAGAAAATAAGTCTGCTCACTGTTGTGAGCTCCCTTTCCTGGCTTATGCACCTCGCTGCAGACAGGGCAGTGTGTCAGTGCATGCTAAGAAATCGCTTCCTTCCTGCAGCTCTGAGCTCCTGCCGAGCGGCTGTGATTTGTTGATCTGTTTCTGCACTGGGGGCAGCCGGACTGAGAAATCGGCTGGGAGTCGTGGGCAGCACCGCAAAACGGGCACAGGCTGCCATCTGCAGTCAGAGCCGCCCTACAGCAGCAGGGGAAGGAAGGCAGAGAACTGGAATCCTTCCTATCCCTGACTTGAGGCATCCTGGAGCCTTAGTTGAGGAACTGATTGCAACCGTGTCGAGTTGGGCTCTGTGAAAACAGGGATGCTGACTGTCAGCTGTCAGACTGACCCCAGGACCACCCTCTCCATTCAAAGCATCCCACTGGCTAAAATCATTTAGAGACTCCTCTGATGCTCAGCATGGGAGGAAAGGAAAGAGGAAGGCAGACGTTCAGCATTACTGTATTTATTAAAGGTTACAATAATACGTTCTTTGCCTCCCAGCCAGCTATTTGCTGGGCTGTTACTTCACCATTCTTTTGCAATTTATTATTATTATTATTATTATTATTTTTTTCTGGGCACATATTTTTCCCCAGTTCAGGCAAAATCACCACTTCCATACTCAGCTGTCCTGATTGCATGAAGAAGAGTCTGATTGCATTATTCATCTGCAGTTCTCATAAGACTTTAAAGCTCTTGGTTAGACCAAAAGCTTTTGAGGACATTCTGTTTCAGCAGAGGTGGGGAAGGCAGTGCGTGAACTGCTCACACCACAGCACTGTGGGTGGGATATCGAGGCCTCGTGGGGCAGGATGAGCTCTGGATTTTACAGAACACTTTCAGTGGACAACTTGCTGTGCTGCTCTGCTTTGTCTTTTCCTTTGCCCAAGGCCTTGCAAAGGTGGCTGGACTCCAAGGGGATGCTGCCACCTGTGGGTATGGCACACACATCCATCCCAGGGTGATTGTGTGCACAGTCTGGGACACTTTGATGTATCTTGTTGAAACTGCTCTGATTAACAAGTTTATTAAGCCAGAAGAAGGAAGAAAGAGGGCCATCTAATTAAAGACTGTAGGGAAAGGATCGGACTGTCCTTCATCACCAACAACTGGGGGGTAATCAGCAGGACAGCAAGCTAAATGCATCCTTTGTCTGACTTATGTGGGCAAGCTCGTGTTTATTCACTGTTTCTATCAAAGCTCTCATTATGACATCTACTCTTTCAGCGCCAGGGCATCTTGCTTGTATTTATTTTTGAGCAGCATCCGGACTCCATCCAAAAGTGGAATGGAAATTCCCAGGAGAGAGCTGCAGTATGTCTGTGTTGCAGCTCGTGAAAGGAAGCGTGAAGTGGGGTCTGAATGGATGAGTCTCGAGTGCCATGTGTGAGACTTCACAGGTCTGGATAAGCAACTTATGTTTATACAGCGAGTCTGTGCGAGAGCCAGCTCTGTAAACTGAGAGATTCCAGAGAGAAAAAGTACCTTGGTAATATCACTGCACAGACACGGTTCTAAATGGGGACCCCCATTCAGAAGCTCTCATTGTGTCCATCCCCAAACCTCTGCTGAGCACTGGGGTCGCTGCAGCATCACAAGAGTCGTGTGTGTTCTAGAAGGTGAGGACCAGAATCGTGTAACCAGTAACATGGCAGAATCTGACCTCACCTGTGCACTGCACTTTCAGTTGGCTTTTATTTCTCCATCTCTTTTTGTTTTCCTCGGAGGTCTGTTTACCATTCTGGCTTTCAGGTCAATTCGATGCATTTCTAGATTCATCCTGAAGCAAATCTGGAGAAAAAAGGTGAAGGTAAAGCTGTCTTGGCTTATTTCATATGCTGTGTGTTGATGTGAGAATTCAAGAATTGCATTTGGTATGGAAGGAGTACTGGCTTGGAAAAGCTTTACCTCGTGTTTTAGTGCACTGGACATGGCATATCGAGTTGGGTTTGGGAAAACCCAAATGTACTGCTTTTATTTTCAAGGAGATTACTTGAACAGGCTAGTGCCTGTGTGTATTACTCTTGTTCTCCTTATAAGAGGAGGGGGCAAGATGGTTTTTACCAATGTAGCTATTGCTAGTTGCACAAACACACACAGGGAGAGCTCAGCTCCTGAATGTGCAGATAAACACAGGTGCACACAGCATTAAAATGCTTGCTTTTTAATCATGATCACAATTGCCTGCACTTGCATACTCCTTCCATTTCTTAAACACACAAGTTTATTACAGGGAAATGTGCAGGAGGAATATACGTGCATGGTCAAGTAATTTCTCAGCAGCATGCTTTCCCACTCTGTATACTGGAAGTACTGGGAAAATTGCCCTAAGAAGCTGTTTTTCAGTACATTGGGATGGGTGCTTTCACATGTTTTGCACCAAGTGGACAAGGATGGGGTTAAACACGCTGAAAAAAAATCCACCACCAGATCTTTTGTCCCAGTCCTCCCTGCGTGCACTACGAAGCTTTAAGAAGGTATTAATAGCTCTGGAGGGTAACACCAAGGTGTTCAAATGACACATCCAGGTCACTTATCTACCAGGTTACAGTGCCATTGGTAGGAACGAAGAGCTTTTTCTTTGTGTGTCACTTCAAGCTGCCTCCAACAACTGTCACAGCCCATTTCTCTCCATCACTTCCAAGGGAGGACTCGATGTTCTCATCAGCTCACCCAGGTTGTATGGGCTGAAGATAAAGGGAACACCTGTGCTGCTGGCAAGCAGAAAGCAGCTCTGCGTGCCAAAAAGTTAAATTAACCTGACTCTGTGTTGTTCTCTTGGCTGCTGGAGCAGAGGTGGGGTTTAGTTCTTAAGTGTCAGCTCTTTGCAGACTCTGCTGCCTGGGAAACTGAGAAGAAGGGCCAGTGAAGTATTTCCCATTACAAGCAATGTTTTTACCGGTACACGTTTACAGGTTTTCTGCTATTGAATAATCTGTGTTAGTTATTCGTTATGGTTATCGATAACTGTGTCTGTGAGAAGACAGTGTTGTACTCAGAGCAGAAGCTGATCAGAATTAGCTGAAGCTATACAAGAAAAACGCAATCAGAACTGCATAAATGGGTTCAGTGCTGGCATAAGATGGGAAGGGGTGGGGAGAATAGTGGAGAGGCATTATTATCCTCTTCCTTTCAGGCTCAGTTTATGAAGCAATCACTTCAAGCTGATGGAAATCAACATTCACTGATGCAACTAATAAAATGATGGTGCAGCTATGGTGGGAAGATCACAGTGAGTGCCTGCACAGCATGCCCTCTGTGAAGTCTGGGAGGAGGTGGCATTCTGGTGTGCTCAGCTGAAGGGAGACGTGCTCCTCTTGCTTTCTTTCCTTCAATCACTTTGGATTTGTTGGCGGCTGGCTGTGTTTGCTTTAGCTGACTTAGGACACGGTGTCTGGCGTGGCCAAGGATAACAATCTTTGTTTGTCTTTTAGAACAAAGATGTCTGGTGGTCACACAAAAGGAAACAAAGATCAGTCTACTACATAAGAATCCTCTCCACACGGATGCAGATGATGCTATCAGCCCAAACCTCCATGGGACGTGTATTGGTGAGTGGAGCAATTAGCACAGGGCTCCTCTTCCAAGGCACTGAGGGATGTGCGCCTTTCTGAGCTTGCAGTTCTCTTGGTCTAGTTCAAACTTCTTCCACTTACAAATGTATTTGGCCTGGAAGATGACTCAGAAAGTCCTCCTAAGACCACAAATATCCCAGTTTGGTGAATGAGTCACACGTGTGGATTCCATGGCATTTCACAGGGACAACCAGGCCACTGGAATTGCATGGGAACCGTTGGGTCAGCTGCACACAGGCCTCAGCAGTAGCAAATCAGTGTGATAACGTGGCTTCGTGTTGGTTGACATTTTGGTTCGCTGTGAGCAGGCCTCACTAAAATGCCCTTCCTGGAATCGTGGAACAGAGCAGGCAATTGAATTGTGTTCCTTCTGCCTTTCTGTTAAGTCACAGACAGGCAATAAAAGAGGTTTTAGATGGAATCTGTATTACTACCAGAATAAGCCTCATAACATCCTTTTTAATACGTGTGTTTTCAGATGATACTGGTGTTTCTTCTGAACATTGGCACACTCGTCATTTATTTTATTGATCTTACTGAGTAAGTACATCACTGTTGTTTATCCCAAAAGCTTTATTTAAACAAATGGTGGAAAAGCCAAGCTGGTGTGTTTTCTTAGGGCTGTTTTTTGGCCACAGGCATTAGATAGTGGAGCCTGTGGATGCTGTTATGTGACAGCGTGTATCTTCCTGTCACAGCTGTTCAGGTGTTGCTATGCGTGGTTCTTTGTCTATGCCTTCAAGCCTGGATTTTCAAAAGAGCTGTGAGACAGGTGACTGCATCCTACAGCTGGAAACAGGCTTTGAAAATGGTCCCAAACCCATTTTGAAACAGACATTTTCAAAATACTCAAAGCCCAGCTGTTCCTATTGCAATATTTAGGGAATGCTAAGCTTTTAATAAAGCTCATCACGCTCTACCCAAAGCTCGTTTGAACATCCAGCCATCTATGTTTGGTACCCAAATGGGAATGGAGCTCTTCCCTAAAGTCTAGATTTCTGTAAACAATTTGATGGGAGTTAAATAACAAAACTGTCTAAGAAAGCACATTGTTTCTTTTACCAATCTTCACCTAAATGCATACATCTTATAGAACGTGCTTAGGGGTAAAAAGATATTAATGTGTAAAACCCTTTGATTGATTTAATTTGCCAGAGCATTGTTCTCAGCGCTTTGCTTGGATGGGAAAAATAAAATGGAATCATAAAATGAAATAAATAAAATATAAAAGCTGTGGAGCACTCTAAGCTGAATTCAATCAGCAGGGGCAAACCTGAGAAACAGAATTATACATCAAGAGCAATCCAATATTGTGCTCAGTCCCAAGGCATTATAAATCTGACAAACAGCTACGAATGGCTTCAGAAGGGAAAGAGTTTATTTTTTAAGGAATAAACAGGCAGTTAAACCTTTCACACGGAATTCTTTCCACGAATAGCATCGCACCTGTAGGTGAGAGTAGGTGCCCACCTGGGCTCTGACCTATGGGACTGATTTCCTTAACTGTGGTTCTGCTTCTCAAATCTTCCCTGCGTGGAAGAGGAAGAGGGGTCTCAAAGGGCTCGATTGATGCATGTAGCTGATTGCCTTCCTGGGGCAGGCAGTGTCACTGAGTGCACTCAGTCCAATATCCCTTGCTGGACCAGGTGATGCTGGTGGGAGAAGCTCATCACCTCAGCTTTCCACTGCCAGGTTTTGCTCCTGATGTCAGCCTACACCAACTACGTGCTCTATGGACCTCTTCTGACCCCCATTGGGCTGGACTAGACATTTAAATGGGCAGTATGAGCAAACCTGACAGACTTGCTGGAAACCCTTTGGTGCTTCAGCTGCTCTCTTGGCAGATAGGACTCTGTGTTCAGCAGTGGTTGGGTGAGAAATCACTGCAGGAGCTCCCAGTTTTGCTGACTAAACGGAATAGAAACGAGTAAAGCATTCCACATGAGAAAGGTGAAAGGGTTTTGCTGGAGAACAGGAGGTTTTTTTGCTTAAACACCCTATGAATATGTGAAATCCAAACTTTCCAGTGAATTTGCATGGTAGGTAAATAACATAGTTTGAACATGCTCCCTAAAGCTAACAAAAAACCCACTCCTACCCTTCCATAACTCAGCGAGGGTGTGGGAATTTAGATTGCACAAAATTGTGAATGTGATTAAATTCTGCTTCAGTCAGTATTTCATAATCAAAATATGAACTCAACCCGAATGTTGCTGCACACCCAACTCACTGTTTTCTCTTTTCACCCTTCCTTCCACTGGCTGTGACATTGGCTTTTTCCCCTCAGAGCAGAGCAATTCCATTTCTCCTCTCCAGACAGAGTCCTTTATGTGGATAAATTCTTCAGTGCTTTCTTCGTCTTTTACTTTGGATTACGGGTAAGTGCACTGCATGGGAAAGATGAGTTACAAACAGACTCTATTACCTCTGTGGACAGAGATGCTCTGTAATGTAATGTTGGATTGGTTTAGCTGAATTCAGAGCCACTCCGGCTTTTTTTTCCCACCTTTTCTTGTAATTATGTTCTCCCCTTGGAATCTGGTTATTTTCATTTCTGCAGCATCTCCCAGCTCACACATTAGCCATGTCCGTGTCCATGTCTTTAGAGCACTGAATCCATCGGTCAGGCCTCTCTTCAGCCTCTCTTGGACAAACCATGTAGCTGTGTACCATGTTAAGATGCCATCAGTTATAGAATACATTTCGATTGTAGCTTTGGACAGTAGAATTTTTAGCCAAATCATCAGAAAATGAGATTTTTCTCTCTTATAGCTGAGGGTGTGATGTTGATCTGTCCTGAGCTTTCATGATTCATTATTACTGATGCAGCAGTATACAGAGAAAGGCAGCTTAAAAGAAGAGATGAAAGGGGCAGATGAGAAAGGGAAAGAAAGCATTGTTATACCTCCGGGTTCAACCCATCACTGTGCTCTCAGGGCTCCAGCCCAGGACTTTTTGAAGCCAAACAGGAATGTCAAGTTGGTGTCCACAGAAGACAAAATTAGACAGGAGGAAGTACACTGCAAATAATGGATTTCTGCCTCAGAGATCTCCTTTTTTGCTCTGATGAAGCCAGAGATCACACACAGAACTGATGCTCTTTGATTTGATTCATCTTCAGTTTGTGGCGGCTGATGACAAACTGAGGTTCTGGCTAGAGCTGAATTCTCTCGTGGATTTCTTCACCATCCCTCCGGTGTTTGTTTCTGCTCTCTTAAGGAAGAATTGCTTAGGTAAGTTAAGATGTGGAGATCCCACTTTCCTTACTTGTTCTGCATCCTACAAAGAGACTCCTTTCAAACCTGGTTTGACGTGGGGAGGTTTAACTGCCCATCTGTTTTTTCATTGTTCCAAACTGTTCCTTGGGAGCAAAATTATTCCTTATTGCTTTTTTTAAAAAAAAGCCTTTAATTTTGTGGGACTTCTGAATTACCAAAGTCTGCCTCTATTCTGTCTGTGTGGCTTTGAGAGTCTCAGCAATCTCTGTGCCTGACCAACAGGACGAGGAGCCACCCAGAGGGGATGTAACTGTGGTACCCTGATTTCTGTGAATGGCTTTCTTGCATGCTTAGGGCCAGTAGCCCAGTGGACCTGTATGTCACTTAAGTCTTCAGCTTACAGCTCAGGCAAACCACATTTCTTAATTTTTCTCATAATTCAAAGCGCCTTCGAGGACAGAAATGGAAATCCAGTGTTATAAAGGCTCTGAATACAGAGCAACGTTATCCCCTCTTGCTAGGTTTGAAGACTTGTTGAGCGTGTCTGAATATGTGGAGATGCTCCACTTGTATAGATGGGTTTATTTTTTTCTTGTGGACTTTCCTGCTTTTCTGCAGGTCTGCGTTTTTTGAGAGCACTGAGGTTGTTGGACCTTCCCCACATCCTGCAGATCCTCAGGATCACCAAGGATGAGTGAGTTAAAGCCCTGCTGGGTACCTTCCAAAAGCCCATCCTCCTCCTTGCTGTCTGTGCTTTAGCTGGGTTGGGTAACAAGGGGGGAAAGTGTTGCATATGGGAGGAAAAGCTGACCATCAGCAATCTTGCACTGGGAATAACAAAAATATTTATAACCATGGGCTCAGTGAAATTCTTGGAGGGAGGATGGAGATAAGGAGAAGTCATAAATCAAGACATCTTAAAGGTTTTACAGATGAATGTGAAAAATGGTATTGCCTGCCATGTTGCCTGTGATAGAAAGGGCTTGGATGTAGGGAGACTTTTTTCTGACTCTAAATCCTTCCTGTACAGTTACTGTTACTAGAGAATACTTCATTGAGCAGTGCTGCAGGAAGCTTTCACAGAATCACAGAATGGACACGGTTGGAAGGGACCTCAAGGGTCACGAAGCTCCAACCCCCTGCCACACGCAGGGCCACCAACCTCCACAATTAATACTAGATCAGGCTGCCCAGGGCCCCATCCAACCTGGCCTTGAACACCTCCAGGGATGGACGGGGCATCCACAGCCTCTCTGGCAGCTGTTCCAGCACCTCACTGCTCTCTCTGTAAAGAACTTCCCCCTGACGTCCAACCTCAATCTCCCCTCCCTCAACTTCAAACCATTTCCCCTCCTCCTGCAGTTATCAACCCTTTCCAAGAGTTGATTCCCCTCCTGTCTGTAGGCTCCCTTTAGGTATTGAAATGCTGCAATGAGGGTTAAACCAAAGTTTTAACCATTAGCAGTGCTGTGTTACATGTTTAACGTCCTGGGCTTTCTGTCTTCCCATCTCCAGTTACTCCATCAAGCTCTCCAAGCTCTTTGCTGTGTTTATCAGCACGTGGCTCACAGCTGCAGGGTTTATTCACCTGGTATGTACCACCAGCTGTATGTCTTTCCTTGTCACCTTAAATCAGTATGGCTATGCAAGCTTTGGCTTTCTGTTTTCTGTAATGAGTGCTACGTTCTCTTTGGAGAGAGAGAGAACAAATTTGTTGTACAACAAAGCACAACTTATGCCAGCATAGTTTACTTGCATATGTTGCCAGATTTGGTAGCCCTGATGCAGCACCGCTCCCTTCTATGGTAATGGATCACTCCACAATTAAAATTAATTAATCAAATAGTTTTAGATGGGAGATGGACTCGATACAAACTTCTTTCTCCTCTTTTCTCTGCCCTGGACAGGTAGAAAACAATGGAGATCCTTGGGTCCAGCCTGTAAATTCCCAGCCCATCACCTACTTCAGGTGCATGTACCTCGTCATGGTGACAATGTCCACCGTTGGTTATGGTGATATCGTGGTTCAAACAGCCTTGGGTCAAACCTTCATTTTTTTCTTCATTATTGGTGGTTTGGTGAGAAACCTATTTTTCTTTTCTGAAAATGGCAGCTGGGGGCAGGGAATGAACGGGGCTGTCAGCAAAACTTTGAGGGGTTCCAGGTACGGATTAGGCATCAATGAGCAAAAACAGCTTTAACATTAAGTCCTTACTGGCATGGCTATCGAGTAATTTCCTAAGAGCCGGCAGGGCTTCTGGTATGCTTTTCTTCTTGGCTAGAGCCAAAATACTGGGCAAGATGAATCCAAGTCTATCACCAGCATAAATCCATTGTCACTGAGTTATACAACCCTGCCAGCAACTTTTAGGAATCCAAAGTAAATTTGTAGCTGTCGTTCCACGTAATATAATTCTGTTGAATTAATTTATCATGATTAGGAGATACAGAATTGGCTCTGAGGAAGATGGTATTTCTTGATGCCTTAGGTCCTGTTTGCAAATTTCATTCCTGAAGTTTTGGAAATCGTTCAAAACCGTAAAAGTTACAAATCCTCCTATGAAGTGATGAGTGGGAAAAAGTAAGTATGGTGACTCCTTGGAAAATAAAAAACAGCCTTATTTCTAGATTGGGAACCAGCTCATAAGAAATTCCTATAGTAGCTTAAATCAAATCCTGGAACTTACTCTCCATTGTTCTTTACCTCAAATGTGTCCAAATAAACCTCCTCAGCAGTGTTCATTAGGGTAGGTTTGGTTCTCAAAGGAAGAGAAAATGTAGATGACATGGCAGCCTCACTTAGGGATTGAGGAGATCTCCTTGGTGATTTTTATCTATCAGTTCGATAGGGGGTTTGCGTTTGTTTTTGTTGTTGTTTTTCCTTCACCACTTACGGAACCAGAAAGATTAGGTACAATTTTTAGATTTCATACCGTTCCTTTTATGACTTTTCACTCATCAAACCTCCGCCATTCGCCATTTCTTAACACAGTCAGTTCTCCTTTCCAAAATAACTCCTAAAGTCTGTATCCACAGTGGGTGAAATTATCTTCAAACCAAAGATACAAACCCTGTTTCTGCTTTGTCAATGTCTTTAATATACTACAAGCAGATTGTGTCATACAGTGTCAGATATGCTACAACCACTGCTGTTTTCCAAGTGTCAAATCTTCCTTGGTTCTTCCTGTAGCTATATTGTTGTCTGTGGTAATGTCACTCTGAAGAGCGTTACTACTTTCCTGCAAGACTTTTTGCTTCAGGACAAAGGGAATGTTTGCACACAAATCCTTTTTCTGGGAGAGTAAGTATTTGTATTTCTTTGAGTTGTTCCTCTTTGACTCCCTGATCTCTTGGGGGAAAGGTGGGAGGTCTGACATCAAAGGAAGGCAGCGTTATTTAGTTGATTACCTGATGATCAAAACAAATTAGAACAACAATGAAAAAAACTAGAAAGGATGGCCAATAATAAAGACTAATGACTAGAGTCTAAAGCCAAGCAAACTCAGGCTGGAAACAAGGCGTACATTTGCAAAAGTGAAGTGATTAATAATTACTGAAATAAATCATTAGAGAATGGGGGGTTTTTTCACCCATCTTTAAACCAAGGCTGGATACCTTCCTATGGGATTTGCTTCGTTGCTGAGATCAGTGCACAATGTGAGCTTTACAATCCATCATAGAAGCGAATGTTACCGAAGTTCCCGGGTGAAATACAGTTTGTATACTCTGGGAAGGAAAATAACACTTGAGTTGGAGGGAAAGTTGAAGATCAGCAGTTCCATTTGAGCACAGAATGCAGAATGAAGCCCTGGGAAGTGTCATTTCCTGACTCTGTGCAGTAACAGTGAGCCGTATGATTACAGTTGCATGGAATGACACTCATGAAAAATTAATGGCAATAGCAGAAGACAGAAAAAAAATAAATAAAAAAATCCAGGAAACATTTTCACGACTGTTAAGTTTTATAAAAGCTTGTTTTCATTAAAATCTAAACTATGCGCTTTGGCTGAGCTGCCAAAATCCCTGTAGCTCTCTTTTAAACAGTAAGTAGTTACGGCAAATGGCTTCTCTGAGAAATGGAGAACTGCAGAGCATATAATTATGAGAGATTGATGGATTTTTTTTTCTTTCTTGTTGTTGTTTATACTGAATAGGTCTCTTCCCAGTCTTGAGCTGGAAGCTGTGTTCAAATGCTACTCACCCCAGACTTCTTTCTTTTATGGCTCCGCGCTGAACTCTGAAGATCTGAAAAGAGTTCGGGTAAGAACTTCTTTATCTTTTGCCCTTTCTTGTGGATGTGTCAGTCTTGTCAAAATCTTGTCCCTTATGAAAGGATGCATCAGCTGCTTTTGCTCAATTCATGTTGTGATTTACACTTCAAGCAGCTCCATTTACTGTAGCGGTACCTTTTGCATACCAATATAACACTCCTGGGAACTGAAGATGTGAGAACATAACAGACTTTTCAGACTAAAAGTATTTCAAGTGCTGAACCATGAAAAATAAAGGCAAAGCCAAAACGATCAACTGGTTTTAAAACAGAGATATTTTGGGCACCAGCGTTTCTGGAAATAGGATCTAAATTATTGCAATAGCCCTTAGTTACCTCTTCTTGCAAGTGTGCATCGTTTGAGTCACGTTCACAAACATCCAGGGAAGAGGTCTCATGTTTTGAGATGTTGAAGAGTCACTAAAATATTCCAATAGAAGCGAGAGGAATGGACTTGGCATAAAGAAAAAAACAATGAAGCCAACAACAACAACAAAAAAACCACCACTGGCTTTAACTTTACTGGTTTCTGGTGGTTAGTAACCTGAAATTCAGTGGTGGATCTCCATCCAGTTCCCAGAAGACTATAAGAACTCTACCATAAATGGAACTATATTTTTTTTGTTATCAGTTTCACCATAGATCCCAAATATTAATTAGATGGCAGAGCCAGAGTTCTTCTGACCTGCCCAAATATTGACCCTTGGAAGTGCTTTGGCTGGTCTTTGCTGGGGAAGAACACAGCTCTGCTGTCTGGCTTTTGTAACCACTTCCAGGAAGATGTTAGCCCAAGAAACTGTAAATTTCATGTGTTCCAGCACTTTGAAAATACAAACATGCATTACACACTGTATCTTTGATTGGAGCTGTGTCACTGCTGAAACATTCTGGCATGTGTACAGCTCCAAAGTAATAGGATCATGATGACCTTATGCAAGTCTTTAACTAAAGACACATGCCACTGTTAGAGATTGCTGTACTTCATATGGGATTAAACCCTGATTTAACTTTTCTCCTGTGGGATACAGATGGAGTCTGCAAATGCTTGTCTCATCCTAGCAGATGTTTACGCTCCAGAACCCTATACTGAAGACATTTCCAATATCATGAGGTAGGATGAGGTACTCAGTGCTTTCATTGTCTGTCTGATTGATATTAACAGTGACACGGGTAGTGCAGCTGGCAGCAGAGCATATTTGTCCCATCAAGTTTTTTTCTTTCTGTCAGGAGAACTCTGAAAGCCAACTGACTGCTTTCTGCTATGATTTTATCAGATGCTTTGAAGGGCTAAGACAGGTAGCAGCTGTGCAGTCTTGCACAGAATATAATATTACTAAATATAGCGTAATTATTTCCTTCGCTATCCTGAATATCAGCAGTCAAGGAGTCTCTGTGTTTTACCCTAGAAATAGTTATGCTCAGCTGTCAGGTCTCATATTCTAAGCATTTTTGTACTGGTCAGACTTGAAATGAGTTCTTGTAGTACTACTGGATTTTGTGAATATGATGGCCCAGGTGGTGTAGTTCTCTCCCCCCCGAAATCAGTCCAGAAGTCCAAGTTCCAAACTGGATCATCTTTACTTTCCATTTGTAAGGCATCTATAGAAGTAGAGATTCAGGTCAGGAAGTCCAACTCCTTTAGCTGGACTTGAAAAATGAGGGGTCATAGCCAGAACGAAGCGTATTAATCTAAAGTTATATCTTTCATACAGAGTGCTGTCAATCAAGAATCACTACCCCAAAACAAGAGTCATTTTACAGATAATTCAGTCCTGTAACAAGGTATGACTGTGGTCTGTCTCAGTGGGGTGTTACAGTTGGAATTCTGGCTTTTATAGACTCAAAGGCTCTTATCTGGAGAAGGCAGAGATATTGTGCAATGTCTCTTACTCACACAGCCACTAACCTAGCTGGAATGGCTTTCAACACTGGTAAAAATAAATAGCAACCATTTCTTTGTTGTTTTTGTCAAAGCTGTCAGTAAACGTGCGTTCAGCATTTAAAGGAAAGACGAAACCAAAAGAACCTCAAAATCAGAAGTCTGCTTTAGACTTGGTGCATTCCATTGTCAAAAAATGCAGTGACAAGTGCAAAAAAGACAAGGAGGATCATTGCAGGAGAACGGTGGCCTTGCCCATCGCTGTGCTGATCTGTAATTGCTTTCCTACACTGGAACAGGCATACCTGCCAAACATACCCAGCTGGGACTGGAGGATGGGAGACAGCATCATCTGCTTTGCTGAGCTGAAGTTGGGCTTTATGGCACAGAGCTGCCTGGTTCCTGGTTTGTCCACTCTCCTGACCAGTTTGTTCATGAGGAATGAGAATACAGAGGTAAATCCTTTGACATGATCAAAACAAGCAAAAATAAAAAGCCATACAAACATGACTGCTGGGCATGAAATTGCCCGAACAGCCCTCAGGGCTGCCAGTCCTGCAGTGGAAATGCTTTTGCTATCACCTAGTGGCTGTGTGTGATACTTCATACTCCAGAACAAAACATTACATTGGACTGCTATTCCTGTATTCAGGGGCTTTTCATTTGCAGAATTGATTTGGGAAAACCATATAAATATCAGATGGAATAAATACAGAAGTTTTATGTAGGTCTGCTGCTTGTAGTCAAAGTGCTATTTAATAGATGTGCTGTTTCTCAGGTCCAAATGCTTTCCTGGGTCGCAGCAAAATTAGCTGAGCTGTTATTTCAAGTTTTTAAGGCATACTGTGAAAACTCAGCCAACTTCTGATGTGATGCTTTTCTCAATTAAAAAGTCCATCAAATAATTTTTTTGTTTGGAAAGCAAAACTCTTAACAGCCTATTAAGTTTTATGCAGAAGGCAATCACATGCCAAGAGAATGGAGTATACTGTGAAGTAATGAGTGGTGGTATAGAAGCCAAAGGAGCTGTCAGTAGCAGGATGTTCCCCTGATATAAACAAACCTTTTCCAGTCACACTGCTACCTTGAGGAGCAAACAAAAAGGCAGTGAGAGGTGCTGAGCCCAGAGTAGGCCTTCATCAGACCATCACAGCTTTCCTGCAGTTATAGTTGGTAAACATAAGACCCAAATAACTGCAGAACAAAGCCTCACTTCCCTCAAATAATGGATTCCCAATACTTTGCAGTCGTAAAATGACTGTGTTACTTTGATTGCAGTTTTGACACCTGTTCTTCAACCGTAATAAGAGGGAATGGTTTTAAACTGAGACAGGAGAGGCTTAGGTTGGATATTAGGAGGAAGTTTTGCACACAGAGGGTGGTGATGTGCTGGAACAGGTTGCCCAAGGAGGCTGTGGATACCCCATCCCTGCAGGCATTCAAGGCCAGGCTGGATGTGGCTCTGGGCAGCCTGGGCTGCTGGTTGGCGACCTGCACACAGCAGGGGGTTGGAACCAGGTGAGCACTGTGGGCCTTTTCAACCCAGGCCATTCTATGATGCTGTGGATATGAATTGGAAGTGTCCAGAAGAGTTAAGACTTTCCCTGGTCTGTTGTATATGAACCCTAACATTGTTTCTGACAACGTACAGCTGATGTCTTTCTGCTGCCAGTAACCGAGGGCCTTTGATCTGATATCATGTGGTATTGAAGCCATGTCCCAGTGTTAGGTTACACATCCTACTCGCTTTGCCTTGAATAAATACATCATCTTTATGATCGATTCTTTCAGACAAAGAGAAAACATCTGAAGGACAAGATGCTTCTGGGAGACAAAGACTACAAAGTCATGGCTCTTCAGCTCTCCAACGACTTTGCAGACATGACTTTTATAGAGGTTTGCCGGTATGTGGTACAGATGTGGACATTTTTCTGTTATTTCCTTCCAGATGTACCTTTCCTCAGTGCAGGCTGTAGCGTGGCTGACTCGCTCTCTTTCTCCAGGTTGTGCTTTGTGAAACTGAACCTTATCCTCTTGGGGATTGAGCTCAAATTTGGCAGTCGAGGAGAGAGGTAACTGGGGGAATTCTTAGTAAGAAGTCAGAATTCCAAACTGATGCTTTCCAAAGAACTCAGATTTGCTCCCAGGTCTGCACAGGCTTTATGCACCTCTTCTTTTCCTGTGCAGACTAATTGTTATATGGGGTAACGATGTGATTCCTGGTTGCTTACACGCCAGGGTGAGTTTTACCATATTTTGCCTCCTTTCTTCTCACAGATAGTCAAACAAGAGATGGAGGATTCTCACCTCACACACAGTCAGCATAACCATCACAGATCTCCCTTTGATTTGGGGCAAATCAAGCATATTTATTTACATGGATAACAGAAACGCCTTCGCATGGTTTTTTTAACGCATGAGTTTTAGCTCCTAAATGCTATAAAGCATTGTCATAAAGGGATAATTTGTCAGTGCTGGCAGCAGAGCTTTTGCTGTTTGAAGCTGATCTGGTCCCAGGCCAGATAACACTCTCTGTCTGTTCTAATGATGAAATACAAGACATCCTAATGGGGGAGCTGGAACTAGTTCAGAAAGGGGAGTAAATGAGTGCCATAGATCTTTACAGAGCTTGAGAAATCATCCAGAAAATGCAGACTATTGAGTGCATATTATTACTCTTTCTACTTTTATAAAGGAAATGGCTGTAGAATAGGAACTCTGAAAACAAAGGTGTTGTTGGGAACAGCTGCTGTGAGAAATAGGTTGGGACTCCTCTGCAAGTGGTGAACGAACCCTGTGCTGAGAGCAGACAGTGCATGTTGGAGGTGCTCAGTGCTAATGGAAAGCAGGCCATAGCTCCATCTAATGTATCTTGGGCTCATATGTTGCCTGGATGAAAATAGAATGATGGAAAGAGAAAGCAAGAGGGGGGAAAAAGAAACTCACACGGGTCCTAGAAGTTATAACAAAGGGAATTGAAAGGAAAAGTTAAGGTGGGAGTGGGCTGCTATGATCATCCAGTCTGAATTCCCACAGCAGAGGTAGTTCACGTCAGGCAAGCCATCATTACTCTCTGTATGGTTTCTCCACACAGTGCCATCCTGGTCAATCCATCTCCACAGATAAAGATTCGCCAGAACACAATGGGTTTTTTTATTGCTCATTCTCTTGCAGAAGTCAAAAGGTAAGGTGCTGTATTATTGTTTTGTGGGGGAAAAAGTTCTGGAACAAAAAATAGTTTCAAGAGCAGACAAGTGCATTTATTATCTGATCGGTAAAGCATAATTCATTTCTTCCTGATCCACTTCTGTTTTCCAGGGCACATTTCTATTGCAGAGTTTGTCACGGTGATATCCAGGATCCAGAGCAGATTGGGAAATGTCAGTGTGGAAGCAAACTTCACTCAAAAACATTCTCAGGTATGTTGGTTCTTTTAACTTCTTAATTTCTGACTTTAGAAAGGGCCGAGTCAATATCTGTTAATTGTATATTTATTAACTACTTATCAGAGTTAATGAGGATACTAAGAATAAGAACAGGTTGGAACAGCCCTTATCTGGTAAAACAAGGATCTTTCTGGTTACACTAATAAATCTTACAGGTAGTACTTTAAAGGCTTCTTTGTGCTTTGCTTTAGGAGTCAGAGCTTCTTGGCTGAAAGAGAACAGGACAAAATACACTGGTGAGGATTTTCACCCTAATTATTAACAGATTTATCACAGTATGCGGGTTTTTAACTGCAGAGACCAAAGCAAGCATCTCATTAGTATATATATAGTCGAAGCAGAAGGTACAGCTGGATGAAATAAGAGCTTTGTGCCTGGTTTGTGATCGTTTTTTGGTCAAGGATGTCCTGGCCATCATGAGAATAGGGAACATGAAATGTGAAGTCAGAAAGACATTGTGGGCTTTGTGTGAGGAATGCAGCAGCATCTGATGGTGTTTGCTCTGCAGAATGAGAGAAAGGATTAATCGTAACGTCTGACCCAAAGCAGAGCATCGTGTGCTTTCATCACCTCAAACTCCACCTTCGGGGAATTCCTGGGCTTCGCTTTGGTTTGGGTTTCTGCTGAAGCAGAAAACGTGGCCTCTGATTTATGTTTAGCTGCAGCAATGCGAGGCACGAAAGGCCGAATTGCAGATCTACGTCCACTTGTGAATTTTTCCCCTCCTGGAGATGGTGATTTGCTTTAAAGAGTTGAGAAGGAGCTTTCCCTTAAATACGGCCACCCGCGGACTTCTGCTCGTTTCCAACACTTGCAAATAATTGAAACAGCAGATGGCAGCCAAGCCCCATTACAAAACGTGCCTCCGAGCTGCAGATGGCAGAGATGAAGGCAGAACTCATTCACGCAGCGAGCACAAACATACTGACACCTGCAGGACTCCGTGTAGTAATGTCGTGTAGGAAGGGAAGCTGGAGCCCATTTTCAGTCCCACACACTTATCGGCTTAGATGCAGCTGAGGTCCCTGAAAGCCATCTACCTCCCAGAAAAGAGATTTCTTTAAGTGTAGAAGACATCTTAATAAAAGTCAGTGTCAGAGGAGTAGAAATACATCGATGCTGTGGGAACTCTCTCCGCCTGGGTGGTTTTTATTCTGGTTTCCTAGGAAAGCATAGGTTTTAAAAGGACAAGATTGCATTTCAGGGTATGTATTAGTAAAGAGCAGTTGTTTGCAAACCTGCAGTTCTGCACCAGATATGCAGGAGAGAGGATGGCTGCCTAAGCTGGATCAGGACTTTTGCCAGCTGAAAGACCTTGCCATCAGTTTTTCCCCAGGATTCCGGGTGGATTGCAGCTAAACTTTGATTGATTCCTCCCTTCTCAATGTAACCCAGCTGAAGCAGTGCTTCGTGTCATGGATGCCTCCAGGCTCACTGTGGGAGGAAAGGAATTAATGCAGGAAACCCTCAGTGCAGGTGAGGATGCTTCCAATACCTGCAGTGGAAACAGGGAGGTGAACCTTGTGGAGACAGAGTTCACTGTCTTGGATGAGAAATTAATACAGGAGCCCCAGATTGTGAACTTTAGTTAAAGGAGCAACCATGTTGCTATTTTAACAAGTGTGAATGGCTTATTTGAGGGCTGTAAGTTAAAACAAAATGAAATATCTTGTTTTGGGAGACACTTACTTATTGCTGCCCATGCAAGACAGGCTGTTAAGGATCTCTATTCTGTGACTTGTCTTATGATACTTTAATGAAGCTTGACCTAGCAGGATTGATTGGGTGTCACATGGCATCCTTGGAGAGCTCCTTCTCTGCCCTTCCAGCTCCCACCTCGTTGAACACAGGGCTGTAGAAGGAGCTATCCTGTTCCCAAGGCCAAATGCACCTGTGTTCAGCACACCTGTGCAGAACAATTACAGCTTAAGGCTGACAAATTGCCTATTCAGAGATGTCCCTTTGTCTGCCAGGGTATGTTTAGAATCACTAGCAGCTCCATCTGGGTTAGCGTGCTTTGGCAATAGCTGCAACAAACACGGAAGCTGATGGTATGAGAGGATTCACCTGTCAGTTGGTGAGATAGAGATCTCTGTGTCTGAAAGTTCTTGCAGTCCACCCTTTCCTTCCCCACCTGAATGCATTGGACATGTTTGGACACATGTGACATGAAAAGCTTTGTGCCTCCTGTCAAACGCTGATAAGAGGAGGAATGCAGATTAGCAACAAAGATACAGGCCAGGGGAGTGCAAGGAATAGCTTTTTGTGTTCTGAGCCTGCTGCATCACTGTGGGAAGCAGGAGGTGCAGGTAGGGGCTTAAAAACCTCCAAGGATGCTGCTGTACATCTTCAAATCACTGCCTGGTGTTCTAATGCTGGTCTTAATGGCCCGTGACCTCAGATTATGGCCCAGAAAGGACTCGATCAAATGTCAGAGAAAAGGTGTTCCAGCTGTTAAATTGCTGCTCTAGGATTTGGGAAACCCAAGCTCATTTTCTTGATCTGTTTCCTCAGATTCAATCTGGGACTGTAGGCCACCCAGCCTTACTGAAGTTTGGTTTCCTGTTGGGAAAGGGTTGCAGCTGTAACAGGTTCAGCTCTCAGAGACAACATGAGGGTAGACTAATTAATAATTTCAAGCCAGGACAGTACAGTGGTGAGGATGAACTCTGCCTACACTCTGGCTAACTTTTCCTTTGTAGAGAACCCTGCTTCGCAAGGAAAAGGAGCCCCTTTGGAATGAGATGCTGCATTAAGGATGTTCTCGCCACGTTTAAGACCATTCAGCACATAGTAAATAGAAATACTGTTTTATAGCACTGCTGTATTTCTGACTACTTGTCTGAATAACCAGTTCAAAGCTCCTTTGCCCAGTATCTCCAAAGGCACATCAGAAGCTTCAAATGGTATAATGGCCATTTACAGACACAGTCTAAGTAAAACCAAGGGCTATTCAAAAGGAACCCAACTTTGTTTCATTGCCTTTGTTCCAGAGAAACTGAAATCCTATGGAGAATCGCTTGTTTTGGATGGAGAGCCTGCAAAGTCAAGGTCCCTAAGTGTCCTTCCACCTCAGAGATTTGTTGATGGGTAAGAAATGTAAAGCTGTGTGAGTGCTGAGCAGGCATTTCCTGAACCTTACTCATTGAGAATCTGTGTGGGAAGCAGGAACAGCCTGTTTCCTAGTTCTTCTGCTATTGTTAGTGGATGGTTTATGGCTTCTCCCTGTCTAGATTAATTGATCGGTCTAGAAAGCACAACTATTTCTGTGCATCCAAATCCTCAGCTCTAACACTCTCCTGGAGGGTCAAAGCCTATAAGCATACATGAGATACAATGAACTTGTGGTACCAATTTGAGGTACGATGGAAAAGTGAAAGGAGGGATTGGAACACCTCAACAAAGTGCTTACTGCACTCCAGGTGGAAGCAAAATAACACAGAGGAACCATGGACACGTTTATTCTACTGCTTTTCAAGGGGAAGGGTGAAGACAAGAGTAGCTGGGTGTAAGAATGTGAATAGCCAACACTGAGTTTTGCTTATTCTTCAGCTGCTTAATTGCATTGTGCTCTTGGCAGCAACGTGGAAGAGTAACAATCTCTGGTTTGCTCTAAAGCCAATTGGTGATCCAAGAGAAACCTCACCCGACAGCTTTGTTCCCTAACATCAGCAATGCACGCTAGGAGTCCCTTCTATGCCATCTGAATGCTTCCTGGCTGGAGGAATGTGATTTCCCAGCAGGTTTCACAGAGCAGAGTCAGTGTAGTCATCTTCTGTCTGAGTTGAGGTGTGAACTGCAATGCTTTAGCTGCAGTGTACTTAGTTTGCTGAGCAGTCCCACTTGACTTGCATTGGAACTCCTCATAACCTGAGCTGCTATATTCAGCATAAGGAAGAGTATCATGGTCTGAAACTGAGCTGTCAGTGACAGCAAGCTGTTACGCTTTTCCTACATCCACTAGAGAAGGTGACAGGACATATTGGCAAATCGCATCATGCTAGAATTTGCAGTGAGTAGACAGGAACTTAGCAGGGGAAGAGGTGCACAAACCAGTATTTCTTACCTCGTTTCTGCTTGTGAGCAATTTGCAGTCACTGTAGAACTGAAGAGGTTTAATAAATAATCTCCCCCCTCCCTGCAAAATCCCATCTTGTGCTTCAGCAGCGAAGGCAAATGTCAGTATGGCAAGGATTGTAAGGCGTCCTCTGGAGGGCTTTGCATCTTAGCAGCTGTGTCCCCAGCACATGCATGCTATCAGGACAATAAAACGCTGCTCAGTGCTGCTGTCCTACAACCAATTAGGTCAGCTGTAAATATTGGGACTGCATGGTAAATACATACACACATACTAGCAGATTGTGCTGACTTGTTAAATATAAACGGAAGCATAATTAGATTTATAACATGGCCCTCCCCCTCCTCATGCCCTATAACATAATTTACCAAAGGGAGAGAGAAGAACAAACCCTCACAACCTGCTGAAATGCCATTATTAACATGCGCATGAAAAGTCAATTATGCCAGAGGGAGGTATTTAAGTGAAGTGAGTTTCCGTACTCTGGGATTACACCTTGGGGATTATGCAGCTTCTTATTTATTTATTTTCCCAGAGATTTCTGCTGCTGCTGCTTAGCAGTGAGGAACAAAATTGTTACTAAGAGATATCCTGAAATCCCCTAAAGAAATGGCCAAATGTGCAGATAAATAATTGTTCCCATCCCCATCAAGATATTCTCCCTCATCACCATATCAAAAAGACACAACATCCTCCCCAGTCAGGGCAGGGATGTTTTCTGCTGTTTAGTTTTAAGTGACACCAGGGAATGGTCTTCCAGCGCTTCCCTGGGGAAGGGATTTTACCATACTGTTATTAGTTGCAGTATTTATTATTTGTACTACAGCAGTGCCTTGAGGCTTCTACTGGAGCCCTGTTGGCTGGATGTTGGATGTGTGCACTGCTAAAGGATTTCCGCCTTAAACAGTGGTGAAGGGAAGGAGGGGAGGGTGAAGTGAGGTCTCAGAAGTCAGGGAGGAAAAGTCAGTGCAAAATACAGCTGTTTGGAGCCAACCCTTCATAACATTACAGTTCATTTTTTATTATGATTAAAACCCAGTTTAGAATTGGATGCAATTGCCCATTTTCAGATTAAGCTGAGCTTTTCCACCCGGGGTGTTCTGCTAATAGAAAAGCTAACACTGACCTTCCTTATCCAAATTAGGATGGCTGGGACAGCGGCCAAGGGGAGCTTCAAGTTCAGATCTCTGCTCCGTTTGATTTAGGATGGCAAAGCACAGCGTGATGCAGAGAGGATGGGGACTTGAACACGAGTCCCTGAGATGTCAGGGCATAGCCAGGGGATTGCTGTGTGCAGCAGGCAGTGCTATCAAAATGACTTTGGGCATCCCCTTGTGGGCCCACTTGAAAATACTTTTCTCTTGGGATATTTAGCCTGCTAAATGCTTAATTTCTGTTTAAAAAATGCGACTTTTGCATCTAAGGTGGAGAAGGGTTTACGTATGAGCTGATCAATGAAAAAATTTAATCAAACCGTAATTCAGGCAAATGCAGCAAAGTGCAATGAAAAAGAATTGGACCTGGCCTGTTATCAGACTCAAAACCCATTTCATTGGTGACTCGGTGATATTTCTGGTGTTGTAGGCTGTTCTAATGACAGATATTTCCCTCAGCACTGTGCACCCTATGCCCATGCACTCTTCTTTTTCTTTCTCATTGGAAATCATCAGATCAGGGAAAGAACTTAATCAACGTCATTAAGAAAACAGTAAGTCATAAACCAATACTGAACACATTGACAACAATAACCAAGAAAAACAAACAAAAAACCACAAAACAAGAGGATCAGGGCTGGATGAGCTACAAAGTTCATCCAGAATGAATGCTTGAAGACCTCCCCAGGCCCCTTCCGTGCTTATGGGGGCATCGATGCACTTTGCTTTACCACCCGTGGCTCCTCTGCAGCCTTGCCTAAGGCATGGCAAATGGAATGGTGTACGTCCTGCTGCATTGTTGACTCTTGTTTTTCATTCCTGTTGGGTTTCTGGTGAGGCATAAAAGGGTGTTTGTGAGCAAGGCTCCATGTGTGCAACTCTGCAGCATCTCCTTCCCTTTTGTCTCGGTGTAAAAGCGCTTCAGCCAGGAGAAGGATTAATAAAAACTGAATTAGATTAAAGGGGAACCCAGGCTAAAGAAACAAGTTTTAGCTCCGTCTTAATTGTAATTTATCTACTGCCAGGATAATTGCTAATAAATACCTGCCGAGTTGCCAAGCCTATGTTAGGGCTTGTCAGTGCCAAATAAATCTTTAAGACTTAAGATCCCACTCTGACGCTGCCCATCACTCCCCAAACCAAAGGCAGCTCAAAACAAAGCAGTAATGCTGAGTGCTCCAGCTCAGCTAATCTGGCAGAATGCATCATAGCCTTTATAAATGTGTGAGAAGGGCTGTGCAGGAGCTCCCAAAAAGGTCATTGGTATTTTTGGAGCGATAAATCACGGAGGGAAAGATTTGCATTACGGCTGTATAAAATCCAGGGCCGGATTAGAGAGAGAATACTTTGCAGTAATATTTCTCTCCTGACTTGTTTTATTAGCTTCCTTTAAACATGTTACATTATTGCTTATAGAATTTCATTTACTTGGATTGGCAGCTTGATAAATATGTCTATTGGCGATGATTTGGATTGCTCTGGGCATTAATATTATTAAAACCTGTCACAAGGAAATGTCTGAAAGATGACTTACTGTAAAGATTACAGCATGAAATAAATCATACAATGGTATTTGTTACCGTTTATGGCCTCTTGGAGCCGAGTCAATCCCTTTTTATGTTGCATTATTTTTCAAGTTTTTATAGCCTTACATTATATATCGCTGTCAGAAATGAACAGATGGGGTGTCAAACACGAGCCTTCTGAATAATTCCCACCCTCGGGTTATTTGTATGAAGGACAAGTGTAAAACTGTGTTCTCAAGAAAAAAGGAGCTCGATAGAGGTGGAGGAAGTGTTGTTACAGTGAGCGAGATCCCTTTGTCAGCAGGCACATTGTGCTTTTGCTCACTACCTGGTATTTACACAGCGGGGTGGGGGCTCGTGGAAAATGTAGCAGGCAGTTGGGATAGCAAAGAAACCTCGTGTTAGATGAGCTTTCACATTCCTTTGGGTTGACTTTTAGTGCTAGGATGGGGAAGACGTGGAGGGGCTGTTTCGGTGATGGCCAAATCTCAGAGGGTTCATAGGAATGTGGAGAGGTGTGGATGCATCTCACAGGCTTCAGGGATGGAATGTTATAAAGAATCCTTCCTGAATGGCAGCAGTGGCGTTTCTGCAGTTTGGGATGAACAGGGAAAGATATTTTTGTCACTGGACAAAAGGTCAAAGTGGGAGCTCCTCCGGGGAGAGGAGGAGATTCTGTATTCTGCTTTCTGCTGTGCAAGGCTGGGTGTCCTTGTTGGAGCTGGGAGGCCAGATTGGATGAAGTGATAGATGTGATGAACTGATAAATGCACCTGCAGTAGATAAGGTGTGACTGGGTTAGGAAATTCAGGTAGGGACATCATCCATGCATGCTTTCCCCCAAGCTTTCTCTCTTTAAATCTCCACACAGGACCTCAAACCTCACACAGGTACGCAATATAAGTCAGCATTATTTTTGGGACGCGACTCTTTTCAGTCTGTGTGAATCTTTAGACACCCAAATAAATGGAGATGGCTCTGGCGGTGCAGTCTGGCTGCATCCTGCTCATGGAACAATAACATCTTTCTCTTTTCTGCTGAAACCCACAGCTCAAGGATCAGCGTGATGGATCAGATATGTTAGCAGAGGTCTGACGGAGCAAAACTGCCTCTGCGGTGTGCAGCATGTGCCCAGACTTGCTCTGTGCAGACAGAAGCTCTCTTCCCCTCTGTTCACGTTCTTTATTGTTTCTCTCAGCCTTGCCATTATAGACCTTAATCTTTGCAACTTCTACTTCTCCACGCATTCCTCAGTTTCTTCCACACTTCACATGAAATCACATCTTTTCTCTCTTCCCCAGGCTCTTATCCCGCGTCTATCATCGAGCTTCCACAGGAATTTTAGGGGCTCACATTCACCACGCCGAGTACAGTTGTGCTGTATATGGTAGCTGGAGTTGCACCCACCTGTATGCACTGATCTGATTCCACGTTATACAATAGCATAATCACTTAAAGAATTTGCATGACTGATAGTGTGCGCTCCGAGTGCATAAGGAGAAGTTTCATAATTAGCTTTCCCTGTGAACTTGTGCAGACCAGTCTATTTATAATTTGGTCAGCTCCTGATTTTTAATGAGGTGCTGAGAGTGACTGAAGCCTCTGGCAGCATGCATTTTGTATTTTAATTACCCACAGTAATTCTGACAATTACACCGATGCCATAAATCACGTCATAATGACCCATAAGAAAAAAAAAAAAAGCCATATTTAATGATTGGATGGGGATTTGAATTAAGCAGGTATGCAATAGCTTAATAAGGAGCCAAAAGCTCCTTGGAGGTAAAGTCTTCCAAATCTTGTCAAGCTGTGGCTCCAGCAGGTGAGGAAACTTGGTGCAAAGTTTCTTTCGCAGGCCAAGTCCTGATTTTCTCAGCAGAGGATTGCATTTCATGGGATCAAATCCATCCTTGTGTGCCTAACCAGAGATGGACTTCTATGCGATATGCTCGTGGCTGCTAACTGGCCATTCTGCCCAGCAGGGGTTGCTTGTCCTTGGCAGTAATTGCAAGCAAGATGTCATGCGGTGGTGATGGTGCTGGTTTTTAATCAAAGAACTTGAGTTTTGGAAGGGATACCACGAAGTACAGCTCGTGTTTTCTGTTCTGAGGGATAGATTTGCTAGCTGTCTGAAGTGCAAGCTCTTCTATGTCACGTGCGATGCACTGCACCCTTCTTAGCACTCAGTCATGCTGAGGAGGGCAACAGTAAGCGATGGTCAGCATCACATTGCTGTGGTAGCGTTTCTCCTTTGTTATTTCCTGAGCAGTTCCTCTTACACAGACCTGCAGGGCCGATGCTGACAGCTCTGGGTCGGCCCTCTGAGGAGCAGCACACGTTTCCCAGCTCAGCCCCTGGCGTCCTGTCCTGCACGGCCCTGTGTTCCAATGGGTCCTGGCTCTCTGCTGTTGACCCTTAGTGAATATCACTCCTATTATCTAAGATCTCAACCACGCCAAGTTCTGCTCTTGAGATTATTTTGCTCTTAATAATGTCACAATAAGTGGGTGGAAGTAGCTAATGGCTCTAAGCCACAAATGATCCCAAATGTTCTCAGTCTCCACTCTCCTGTAAACCTTGACAGATTGGGAGTGCTTAGTAAAATATTGTAACACTCAACACGCATTTACAAGGCAGCGATCTGTCCCATGACGGCTTCCAGATGTGTAGTGTGTGCAATTTCATAATTCAAGAACAGATTCTATTGCCCTCTGCAGATCCCCCATCAGGCTGTTCATAAACGCTGCTCATAATTAAATTAACCCACTAACTAGCCATGCAAATTTTGATAAGCAGAGACCAAAAAAAAATTAAATAATAAATAAATAAAAAGAGGGAACTGTTGAGATGCTCTCAAAAAATGACAAGGTTGTCTTCAGAGATTAGTTATCATTAGGAGAAGTTTGTTTTGTTGGGTTTTTTTTTCCCTTCCCGTTTGCCAAATTCCACTTTGTCCCTTCATACGTGACAACTGCTTTAAGGCTTTAATCTGATAATTAGGAGCTGAATTTTTTGCCTGCCTTCCTCGAGCTGCCTGCTGTCCTACTCTCTGCTCAGCCTTTCTGGAATCGAAGTAAGCTGCTGTTCTGTGTGTGGGTAGCAGAATCAGGCTTCGCTTTCAAAACCCAGCTCGTGCCCAGCCTGAGGAGCAGCGAAGGAACAACACATGCATGTGCTGGAGCTGATGAGAGGCTGTGCAACCTCGGGGGGGAACCTCAGTGAAGATTTCGTCAGGGATGCTATGAATAACGGGCTGTTGTTTTCTGTCAGAAACGATGGCTCAGAGCTCTGACACGTGAGGTCTGCTTGCAGAAGCTGTAACCAGCTCTCCTACAATAACTGTGCTATATTAAAAAAGAGCTGGAGTTGTGACACCTGGCTTACATCAATGGCTGAACAATGGATCCTTTTATAGTGCACTGGTGGCCAGGGAGGTGGGTAGGGTGGAAGTTGGGTGTGGAAGAGGAGGCTGGACAGCAAAAGCAGAAGGCATCTTCTGGAGTGAAGCAGCCCCACTGGTCTGTCTGGGTAACCATTCAGGGCATTCCGAGTCCCTCTTGCACTGCCAGCTCCTCGTTTCTTTTTGAGGCTCCATCACTCAGAGCTGTCTGATGATCCTGGCTCCATGTGAGAATGCAGTGTAGGGCAGTGCCTGTTAGACTGGGGCTCAGCCTATCCGTGTGCGTTATAAGTGCCAGGGTTGCTCTAAGCTGTTTTCTCAGCTCAGCTTAGTTTGCCTTTGTCATTCATGTCTACAGCCCCAAACCTAAGGGGGGAACCTCTACGGTATGGTATAAATGATAACTGCTGCCTATTGTACTGCAGTGAGTTCTGTACAACCAGGCTGACTTCACTGGGATTACATGTGCACTGCTTAGGGGCGGATTTGGTTCAGTGGATGTAATTAAAAAAAATTAACTACTCATTTTTAAGATCGGTTTTACTTGTTGCCTGATATTTTTTTTAATTATTGGATGGAATGCTCTAAATTACAACACTTTGCAGTGACGCATCGTACCTCTGCGTTATTAATTAATTAAGCCTCACAGTTCCTTGTGAGGTAGGGAGAACGCTTTGATGCCTTGCGATCCGAGTGATATAATCCATGGTGATGAATATCTGAGCCCAGATAAGCACTGTATTCTCATAGCGCAGGCCTGGGAGTGAGAAAGGGGCTTTGCAGCAGCCCCACAGGCAATGGCAGTTTCCATGGTATGTGTGTGAAACTCTGCTCCTCCCTAAAGAAAGCTAACATACGTGCAGATCTGGGAGCAGGAGCACCGACATGGCAAAGCACAGCATCCTCTGAATGCCACTCTTGGCTTTCTAGACTCACGGAGAGCAAGCATGGATAACTGTGCACTCAACACACTCAATTTGTGACCCAGATAACCTAATAGCTGCAGTAAGTAACTCATGTAGCTCAGCCAGAGACTATTTCTGTCTCTGCAGAGTACCACACCGTATCAGTTCTTGTGCCCCCATCCTGAAGCTCCTCAGAGTCCAATGCAGAATGATTTATGAGCGTCTCAGGAAAATCAGATTTCTGTAAGGATCATGTAATCTGCAGAGTTTGTGACAGGAGAAACCCTGAACTGAAGGATGGTTTGTTAAATGAGAGTGTGCTTGGCCTTGCAAAGGGGGGTGCTGCTATGATAAAGCAGGTCTCCTTGCTATCCTCTCCTCTTCCCCTGCCTTGAGGATCCACGAGGTGTTTCTTCCCAGGCGTATATATTTCCTATAATATTAAAAGGAGAAGTTGTCATTTCTGACAAGTTGTGTATATAGATGATGTCTTTATTATGATAGAGATATATACACTGATTGATTGGTGAATGTGAATCAAGTAAAGAGAGCTTGTGAGAAGAGTCTCCAGCTTGCCAAAATGCCATTTAATCAGTGGCCTAAAGATGAATGATCTGAGGAGGAGACGTGTGGTGAATGGATGTCCCTTAGTTCAAGATCTGGGGAATAAGCAGAAACCACCAGGAAGCTCCAGCCTGGTCTTTCAGAGTCTGATGTGGAATAGAAAAGTCAATGGCTGTGCTGAAATAACGGACTTTTAACTGCTTATCCTGAGCACTGGTTAATTGTGCAGCTGTGGCATCATGGAGTTTGGTACAACTTGCAAACCCCACAATGCCACGTGCAAAAATGGGTAAAATCTCAGGTTCCTGCTGCTTTGCTAAGAAGTTTTAAGCTGAGTTCCTGCGTTAAGTTGGTCGGTTCAGAGCACAGCTCGATCTGCCTCGCAAGCCTTGCAGTGAATGGCACCTTCCTCTAGCAAAGCCCCCCTCCTCTCTGTTAATCTCAAGACTGCATTGACAAGATAAGGATGAATGGGACAAGAAAAACAATGTCAGGACCGAACACTCGCCTGGTCATACAGCACCACTAAGGCTGTTGTGTTCAGTGTATGTTGTAATCCTAGATGGCAAGTTTCTTTTATTGCTGCTATTTCAGTTCCAGGGTGATTAAATAAGCTTTGTTCCTAAGACAACTGCTCAGGGCTCCTTCTACCTACAGTAAAGCTGGAGAGAGAGTGCTGAGCAAACAGGTCTTTTCCGTCAGCAGAAGAATATTCTGCAATTTGGGCCTTATTTCAAGTTGCTGAAGACGAGGGAAAAATTCCTGCTCACTTCTTGCTCCTGAGACCACGTTTATGCTTCAATGTCCCCACTGAGGAGCTCATTATTTAAAATATTTTTAGGAACCAAACTCAAACAGCCATAAACATCACGACTACTTCGATGATCGTATTAGAAACTTGTTGCAGTATATTTTTCACCTTGTTTCACCCACTGAAGTGACCTTGGTAAAGGAATTCCCCCACCACGCAGCCCCTGTGAATCACACATCCTCACTTTTCCTTGCCATTCAGGGATCCTAACACAGCAGTATCAATGAGGAGGGCATCTCAGCAGCAGCTGGAGATGTGATCTCAGCTTGGAGGTTGTTCTGTAGCTCAGAAGCTGCTCTCTCTGTTTCAGAGCCCCGCATGCTCCGGAGGACAAGAGCCACCAAGTTTCCTTGTATCTAACAGGAAGGTTTCACCAGTGTGACGCTGTTCCTCTGTACAAAGCTCTTCTGGTAGGTGTCCAGTGGCGGCCTTTGGTATTTCACACATTCCTCCTTATCCTCCGAGGGATAAACTGGGGCTCCAAAGTGCTCACCTGGGCAGAGAGCACAGCGCTTTGTGGTTTACTGGTGTTTAAACTCATTCCTTGAGCTGATCCTGCTCTGAAGGAGAGACATTGAGACCACAACCCCCTGTTGAGAAGCGAGTTGCAGTTAAAGTGTCTTGACCAGAGACTGATGGGAGCTGAATCTCATTCCGTGGACATATTTGCTTTAATTTAAGTGGTAACCTGGGAACAGAGAAGGATCTCCAAGGTAACAAGGGATCAGTAATGCCTCCCGTGTTCATCTAAAGCAGGGTAGGCATCCAATCTCAGGAGAGCATTTCAGCAGATGTGCAAAGGAAGGTCCAATTGATACCTATTTTGTTTTTTAACAGGACGTTTTAAACGTTGCACGTTTGTGTCCCTTGCCCTATTGATCTGGCTATCTTTGATATTGTTTGGTTTATTTCTTTCATGCGTCTAATCCGTAAAAGAACAAATCCCATCTAGAAATGGCAGGTTGTGCTCAGAGCTGCCAGAGAGCTGAGAGTAGGCAACCAAATCTTGCAATGAGGTGATCAAAGATTTCATCAAAAATACAGAATGTTCAAGCTGTTCTGCCAGCTGGGAGACTTGTAGCAGGCTGGAATTCATGCTGCTTGAAATGCTGCAGCTTCCTTCCAAGCAAATAAAAGGACCCTATTGCCCAGCAACCACCAAAATAGGATTAGTCATTACAAATGGGCAAATATCCCAATAGGACTGGGAGCTCAGCTCTGAGAATTGAAGGGTAATGTTTTGAAAAGATCTTACAGGCAGACTTACACGAGGAAAAGGCTTACAACTGCCATGTGCCACTTTTGTATTGTACTGGTTCTGTGTAGCTATGCTAGGCTGTGCAAAAGGCTCTTTATGAGGTTTAAGAATGTCCACAAAGAAAATAAGTGTGTAATAGCTATTGCACTTTATGCAGTTCATGGGAAATTAGATCATAGACCTTACAGAAGTTCCTATAGAACGTCCATGCAGAACACAGGGCATCTCAACACGTAAAAATACGCTTTCCTTTGACTTCTTCATAAAGTATGCATTCTTAAATCACTTCAATGTTTTTAGTGAATTTGAATCTTCACTCCAATTCTGCATAGATGTTTAAGAACTGATGGAATTTTATGGTCACCTTCCTGACCCCAGCTTGGTAGGGAGGCCTACGTCCTTCCATAGTGTCTTCAGAATGCCTCACCTCACCCTGCTGCTCATTCACTAATCTGACTGCTCCTGTTGATCTTGCAGTTGTGTATTTCCTCTGCAGAGTTCAGCAGTAATAGTTTTTCCAATTGTTCCTATAAAATAAGCTATAAAATAGATTGTGTTTTTAATTGTTCAGCTTCATTCAGTAGACTAATCGCCGGTCTTCAGGCATGTTACATTAAATACAGCTAAAGGTTTCATTATTCAATTTAAACTAATCTAATTAGTTAGAGACAATCATTTAATTTGGTTATGATTCTAATCTCTCATCAGGAAACTTCTCCCTGACAAAGACCCTTGCTTGTCTTTGGAATAAAACTGCCATAGGAATGAGCATTGTGGGAATGGATCCTGCAGATCCTGGTTGGTGGATGTGGCTGTCAGTGCTGTGCCTGTGACAGACCTGGCTTTGGGGATCCATCCCACCTACCGACCACGAGACAGCAGCCACACAAAGCAAGCAATACCTCCTCCCCAGTACTGCATTAATTAGTTAATTTGAGAAATGTAAACAGATAGGCAGGGAAAAACACCAGGACGAAGCAGTTAGTAAGCACCTGGAATTGATATCAACTATTGTTGCTGTGTTATGTTTATTATTTATTATTATTATTTATTTGTTACGTTTATTATTTATTATTTTGATGCCTTATATCAACCAGTTTTTTGTAGGATACCTTTGGAATCCACATCCTTACGGACAAACACTTTGTTTGGTATATATTCTCATTCCACCTGTAGATGTTACAAGGCAAAGAGGTATTTTAAATCTGACAACCCTATCAGCTGCTTTATCAGAATTCTGTTTCCAATTCAGAGCTGCAAGAACCAAGCAGTGCTGTACCTGCGGGATCACATCTTGGTCTGCGTCTTTGGTGATGCAAACTCACCACTCATTGGGCTGCAGGACTTTGTGATGCCTTTACGAGCAACAAACTTCCTTTACCATGAGCTGAAAGACATTGTTCTCCTTGGGCCATTGGAGTACCTGCAACGAGAATGGAAATTCATTCAGAATTTCCCAAAGCTGTGGTTATTCTCGGTAAGAATTTTTTTTTGTATACTGTTTCGAGGGCTGATCCAAAAGTAATGCCTCCTATTTTATCACGCTTGTCCATGATGCCAGAGGCAGATGGTGGTGGTTTGGTACCGTGGTTACCCTTGAGAATCACCTAATCGTGATTGGAAATGGGGAATCACAAATATAGAACCATGAATTTTCTTCTCTGACCAAAGCTGCTTGTATTTGAAGATGCTTCCAAAATGCCATTGCGCCAGCTGGGTTTGAAGTAAATACATTTGTTCACCTTTCACTTTCAAGGGTCCTTAATGTTCAGCTTTCTCAGATTTCTCCTTATCCCTGTTTGGTTTGATCAGGGTAGTGCTCTCTCCTGTGTGGATCTGAAGGCAGTTAACGTCCAGGATTGCGCTGCTTGTGTCATTCTGTCTTCAAACACTCCTGTCTCAAACAATCCTTCCCTGGTTGACGTGGAAAGCATCCTAGCCACTCTCAACGTCCGATCCATGGAGGTTAAGCTCAGTTCATCCTCAGTGGGTAAGCGTGCTTCCCTTGACCTGTGAGCAGATGAGGGGAAAGTAGAGAGGGGTGAAAGCATCACTTGTCACTACTCTGAGCCACAGCCCATCTATCCTGACTAATGTCAATGAATACAGCCAGAAATCCATTTCAGCTCGCCTGGCTGGACAGCCTAGTCCAATTTCTGCAGCTACTGATTTGCAAAGGAGAGGTACAGCAGCACTGCTCCTGGAAATAGGCCAGTTCCTCCCAAAAGCTCCGAGTGATACTTCAAGGTTTCCAGTAAAGAGATGATTGTGGGAGGCTAAATGGCACCGAGAGCTGGTAACTGCTGTATTACTTGGAAAAGCAGTTGTGAGTGGAGTCCCTATCCATCCTTCCAAAGGAGAAAAACAACGCCTTTCCCCTGGGGCTTGAGAAGGTGGGCTCTGTTCTCAGCACAAAACTGCGATGGAAGCAAAAACAGCCTCAGCTCAGCAGAATATTTACTGTGTCTCTTCCTTCCTTAATTTGGCAAAAGAGCTAAGATTTGTCCTCCTCTGGAGAACATGGAAGTATTAATTAACTGAAGACGGGCTGAGAAATGGATGGCTCTCTTAAGTGTTTCCCATATACTTTATTATCTTTCTAGGCTTTTAAAGCAATGGCTGTGCCAAAGAAAATATTACAGTGAAGCAGAGACAGGGTGTTTTAATAATAACTAGGCAAAATAGCATCAATATACAGCGTGTGCTGTCAGAAAAAGAGAATAATGATTTAGAAGGGATATTTGAGTAAGGGGTAATTGTTAATTACTTGCAACTAATGCATTTATTACTACATATATATAAAGATATATAGAACTCATTACTGATCATAAACAGAGAGGAAGTAAATAATATGTTCTTAAATAGATACAATTCATATATTTCTATAATGACAGATGCAGATACTGTACCTACTGCATCTTTATACCTATATATGGAAAAGAGGGAGACTCAAAGCAGAAAGGGCACTTCATCCTATCAGCCACAGTTCTACCACCCTCCTTATTTATTTATTTTGCCTAATGATTCAAAATCACAGTACATTGTGTGCAGAGCTCTGAACTACAATGCATACATGGAAAATAGAGATGTGAGCATCTGTTCATCAAAGCCTTCCCAAGCTGCCTTGCAGAGTTCCTATTTTGTGCAAAGAGCACAGAAGACAACTGCAGATAGGAAAGAGCCGACAGATAGAGAACAGCAAGGAAATTTGCCAGGCTGGGTAACTGTCAAGTTAGCTTGGAAACAGTGAGAACAGCGAGTAGCAGTAACAGAGCCAGGCAGTGCCTGTGCTGATCTGAACTTGGTGTCACTTCACCTCCTGCAGTAGTTAAAGGCAGCAACCTGTAGCAGTGAAATCTTCATTTCAGAGCTCAGGTGCTTTGGTAAACGTCTCAGCAAACATAGCCTCACTTTGGACACCATCACAAAACACAATTCGGTTGCATTTCCCGTGGTTTTAGATTTCAGGGTGAGCATTTCAAACTCAACCAACCCAGGCCCATTCTGTGCATTACTTGTCCTGTGGGGTGGAGAATTAGGCGGCTCTTAGAGAACCAGACCCACACTGCGGTAAACATTACTTACGCTCACAGGAACGAGCGTTTACTGAGGTCGTGCTGATGCCAAGGACTTCTAGTCTTTCCCATGGAAAATTTTAGGTTTTCCAGTAATGCTGTAATTATCACCCTGTCATGTCACCACGCAAACAGGTTGGCAAACCTAGGTACCGAACTAAATAATCTGTGGCATAATCTAAACATGTAATGGTAATTAAATCTGACAACTTAATAAGCTACTGAAATTCAAACGTACAGAAGTAATCTGCAATTAAGTAATCTTTTGTAATAGCACCCTGCCAGTCTGTAGGATTTCAGGTGGAGCACTGTGTACTGTTCCATAGGAAAAATATTGACATAAGGAAAAGGTATCCAGGCAATGATCAGACATATTCAAATCAACCGGTGCAGTGCATGGAGAGGTGCAGTGCAGGCAATGATTCACTTCAGGCAGTCAGTTGTGTGTATTCAGAGATGCCTTGCTGTGCTTGGGGAGGGCTTGTTGTGCTGCTTTGAGGTGTGGTGACTCCTGCCTTCTCTAGCAAGGTGTCGTGGGTCCATCTCCTAACCTCAGGGATGGATGATTGGAACAACGCTTGGTCTCCAATATTCACTTGCTCCTCAGAGGGGAGGAGGAGTCATTACAAACTATCTGAATGTCAACGAGTTTCATTTATTTCAAAATGAAGTTCAGATTTCATCCTTTTGGCTGCGATAATACCGTGTGCTGCATGTGGTGCTCCTGACCCTCAGTTACCCCAGTGCTGTGCTGAGCAGCAAAGGAAAAGCTCAGGTACAACAGAAAGGGAAACAAGGTCATATACAATCAAGAAAAAGAGAAGATTTTGGGTTGGGGTTGCTTCTTACAAGTCAGTTGTCCTTGTGTGTGTCTTCTTCTTGACTGTCAGGTCTTCAAAACTCATGGCCTATGCCTTTGGCCTTCATCTGTCCCATCCAGTTACGCACAGAATCCTTGAAGGGGAAGGATAAAGCAAAACCTGCTCCCTCTATGCGTAACTTATTGGGTACTTGGGGCCAAACAGCACTGGAACCATCACTGCTGCACCACTGAGGGTAATTATATTTCAGTAACAATGTCAATAAGCAGCTCCCAGGAGAGCTTTTTTATTTTTCTCATCCTTTGAAGCCCTGAATGAATAAAGTAAGCCTTGGAAAAGCAAGCCAAGTCAAGAAACTTTCTAAATATAGGAAATGCTTTGGGTTTTTTTGCATGACAATGACATTATTTTTAGGCATAGGCAAAAGATTTCCTACATTTGTCAGTCTGAACTATTGTGTCTTGGTTTCATTTTTATGCCCCCCCCCTTCCTGCTTCCACCGACTTCCCTCTCTCCTCATGTTGTTATTGACTGTTTCTACAGATGCTGTTTTCAGAGCAAGAGCATTTGGGAATCAATCAGAGCCACGTTATAAAAGGATCCCCATCACTACAGAGCTGAGTAAGTTATTCTTTAGGAAAGAATTTCACAGCAGCAATATGCGTGCTGCATTATTTATTTAGCCTGGGCCTTTTTAGAATTCAGAGGCAGAAAGAGACACGCACTACATGTCCAAGGAACATTAAAAGGTTTGACTTAGATGTTAATTCACTGCCTTTGAAGGAGTCAGGATGGTTTATCGGGAGAATAAATAAAACAAAGTGTTACAAAGGTCTCAGAGTGAAGCAAAACACCGAAGCATCCATTTAGGATGAAGATAATGTCCTTGTTCTGTTCTGCTAGAGTGGATCTCAGGAGATCTGTGTTCTCATCACGTGGCCCACATTCATCCCACCTTTGGGTACAGGCTTCACTATGATAAATCAATCAGAAGCGTGTTTTCCTGCTTTCCCTTTATTTTCAGCAAAGAAAGAGACACCACCAAAAGCAGTTGTGCTCAGAGGGAACCTGACTTATCCTTTGGCCATGCTTCCCTCTCTGAGGTGATTTAAAGAAAGATTTCATGTCCAGTTTTCATCTCCCAACAAAATGGGGCAAACCAAGGCCTGATTCTCTGCATTTCAACCCTCCCCTTTCTGAAACACAGCAGTAGTTCTTCTCTTCATCCTCTTCTCTGGATCCTGGTTGGTGGCTTTGCAGGCTTCCTCCATTGGCCTCTCTAACCTGTATTTATAACTGGAGCAGCCATGGAGCTCTTCCATTGCTGCTCTTGGTTGGTTTTTATCTTTGCCATCAGCTCCTGATGGTTACAAACTAGATTTGTTAATTAGGAACACGAGCACTAATTAATTGATCAGTAATGCAGCAGTCAGTGTCACACCAGAGCGGTGATGCTGGGCTGGTGCTCCCCAGTGACGTGGATGTTTTGCTCCATTCAGAATGCTGACACAAGAACATCACATCACATCAGCACAGCGTGCTGCTGGGTGTCTTAGCTGGATTCTCAGCCATGGGCTCAGGTTTGGGTTCCCTTTCTTCCTTCTTTGGAGCAATGCTTGTATGTGGGCACTACACGTCTGCAGGGTGGGTATGGGACAAATGCACTCCTGCCACCATAAAGCAGCAAAGCACTGCAGTGGGCTGCTCAGTCCTTAAACTGAAACTCTCTAGCAGAAACTGATAAGATAAAGCTTTCTTCAGAGTCTTTCAGAACTGTTGGATTCCCCGGAGCGATATCTGGATGCTCTCTGGTGCTGTTGGTTTCAGCTTTTATTTCTGTTGTGTCCAAAAGCCTCAGAAATGTTTTGAGCTGGCTCCTGAGGCCCAAAGAGAAGGTATTGTGCAGTCTCACTAATGTCTGCAGACAGCCATTGCTGCAGTGTGATTTCCCCCCAGGTTGTGGTGTGTCATGGAGGGGAAAACATGTGTGATCTGTTGACATAACTTGGATTTTAGTCATGTCAGCTCTTTGACACAATAACGAGTCAAGCCTGGTCCCTCAGCACGTGGAGGGCTGCCCCACTTGTGGTTTTCAGCAGCATGGAAACACATTCAGAGTTACAAGGATGGGCTAAGAAGGAAAATGGCCCTCAGATTCTTTACCTTCCAGGTGGCACAGCACTGGAATAGGCTGCCCAGGGAAGGTGCTGGAGTCTCCTTCTCTGGAGATGCTCAAGCCCACCTGGATGCTTTCCTCTGCAACCTGCTGTGAGGAATTTGCTTTAGTGGGGTTGGACTGTGGTACCTGCAGAGGTCCCTTCCAACCCCTATGGTTCCGTGATGCTGCAATTTAAAACCTGGGAGCACAAAAGCAAGGCCAGTTAAATGACAGCTTCACGTGGAGGTGTCTGCTGGTCCAGATCCCTCACATTGAGCACGTTTCAGTATGTTGAACACCTTCTGGAGTTAATCCCTGGGCTCACAGGGCTACTGTAGGCAGACACTGACCTGAACAGCACATCTTAAAAACCCACACCATAAAGGGCTGGAGATACACGGGATAAACAGCAGCCATCTGCAAGCAAACAGGGATCCTGTGAGCGTGTGAAGGAGGAGGGACAGCGTGGAAAATAGAGCAGGACTGTGCTCTCTGGGTGCTGCAGGCTGGCTTGGGAAGCCACACTGATTAATTCCAGAGCAGTGCCAGCTTCTGAAAGCCAGGGTGGGTGAAATATCTGTATTGAGAGCACACGGCTGAAGGATGGCACCGACACTGCAAGACAACAGGAGGCATTAATAGCATGGTGATTCTGGCTAGCTTTAGTCATCTTTAAAAATGATACACTCAAATGCATTCTGGCCCAAGGGGACATAACAGAAATCAATCATTACTCGCACGGAGTTCTTTGCTCTCTCTATTTTTTAATGGGAAGACGTGGGTTCTTGATCTCAATTCTTTTCAGTCCTCCTGTCTCTCTCTAACTGTGCTGCTGTCATTCATCAGAGCTCGGTGGCTGTGCTGGAGTGCCAGGACAAACCCAGCACGTCCAGGAGCACTTTTGCCAGGGCACACTTGAACAGTTCTCTGAGAATAGAAGGCGAGCTGAAGTGGAATCACTTTCTGAGTGGGGAGGGGAATTCTGCAGGACTACTTCAGACAGCAAGAATAGGGATCCTCACTTCATCAGCCCTGTAACAGAAGGACAGCCGTGTAAGGAACTCTAACCCCAGTTTAAGCCAGTAGAGTCATTCCATTCCTGTTAGGTCAGGAAAACAAGTGGAAGAAGTCAGACGATTCCTTCTTTTTCAAAACAGGTGAATTAATTTTGGCCTCCTGTCTTTAAGCACTGGGAAATCAGTTTGAGGCTTGTGTGTCTTTTGTGTCCCGTTGCACCATCAGTCAGCAGCACCGACTATTTTGTTCCTCCTTCCTAATGCAACGCACTCTTCCTAGTGCTGGCCTCAGAATGGCAAGCTCCGTATATTCGCTTTCTTTTCTGATCCTAGATGGCTTCCCCCCATTGCTAAGACGTTTCCTGTTTCTCCTTTGCTTATCCAACAGAGTTTTCACCAAACGCCCACTTCATTAATCAGCCTCCCAGCAGCAGTTCTGACATCCCAGAGGAAGACCTGCTTTCCCCCACCGCTGCCCCTGCAGGAGCTGTTTTCTCAGATAGCTTCTTGAATTCTCTTCTGTCTGTGGTAAGTAGATGTATCTCCTCCTGTCACTTTTAGTGGCATTGGAGCGTTAGCAGAGTGAATATCAGCCAGGGTTAAACCCACTTAATCTACCCTTAACAATGGTCAAGGCCACACGTGTCAGAAAGGCACGAAACTCTGTGCCCTCAGAATTAAACATGTCTATTCCTGTTTAAGTAAATTGCTAATCATGGAATCCTGGAATGGTTTGAGTTGGGAGGGATCTTTACAGACCAGCTAGCTCCAACCTCCTGCCAATGGACGGCTCTGTGGGCCTCTGATTTCCTGGAGTAGCAGGTCCTACAGAATGAAAGGCAACTTTGGGCTCCAAGAGACACACGTGAGTGATGCTGTGAGCAGCAGCATCTCTCCCTGATTTTTATATACTCGTGCTAGTATTTGAAGGAACTTTCAGAGTGCTTTAATAGCTTTTCATAACTTCCTCTCCTCCTGCCTGATTTATTTACATTTTGATTGATAGCACGAACTTACTATCAGTCCCCCAAAGGGAAGTGCAGTCACTGATGCTGGAATTGCATTCAGCACCAGCTGGCCTCGTGGTGGAGGCTCCAGCAGTGATGCTCGTTGCTGAGAAGATTATGGGGATTCTGAATACCTGGGTCACATAGAGTGGAATCCTACAGGTCTGGCACATTGGTGAACCATGGAACAGGCAGCTTTCACTACCAACACTTTATCATAGCAGCATGGGCACGAACAGAAAATGCAGTTCTTCTCATCTGTCTGACTGTCACCCAGGCAGAAATTCACTCTAAGTTTGGATGGAAAATCTTTTCAACTCAATGGGACTTTTGAACCCAGTGGCTCTTTTCTGAAAAGTTCCACATATTTGGACCATTGCTGAGCCACAAGACCAGGTTTTAAAGGAAGCATTCATTTTGATTCTCCTTAAATTCCTGGTAATGTCCTTTTAGAGACATTTGCGTTAAGAGGATTGGGTACATCCCACAAAACAAAACAAAACAGACCAAATAGATCAAACAGACCAGGAGGACTGTGGTGATTCCATCCTCATGGTGTGATCATTATAAATTGCTGTCAAAGCTGAGTGCTATAGTTTGTGGTGACACTTAGGTGCAGTTAAGCCAGGATTTTGGCAGCAAAACTGAAGTTCAGCTCACAAGTTGGTGCTTCTGAATCGCCATCTCTTTTTTTTCTCCCCAAAGCCCCTTTCTCTGTCTTCCCCATGCTGGAGTTGAGTTCCACGTGCATTGCTCTCAGTTCTTGTCCAAGGGGATAGTGCTTGGGTGGCAGTTTTGCAGAAATTGAATAAATACAAAACAAAGCTATCAAAGGGATAAGCAGTCCAAAATAAGCATGTCAAGTCCAGTTATGGGTGTTAGGGAAAGTATTATATTGCTGCTACTCTCTGATATGTCAGTCAGCCAGATAGTAATTAATGGCTGCTTGTGTCAAGTGAAAAAGTAACTTGAGACTTAGCATGACCTGTCTTAAAGGATAAAATTTCACTCAAGCATAGATTCCAAGTCTGTCCAAGAATGATCAGCACTTGGCTCTGCTTTAGAGCACTGGAGCACCTTATGTTGGATTCAGTCAGTCTGTAAATCCATAGAATCGTCATAGAATGGCCTGGGTTGAAAAGGACCACGATGATCATCTCGTTTCAACCCCCTGCTGTGTGTAGGTCACCAACCAGCAGACCAGGCTGCCCAGAGCCACATCCAGCCTGGCCTTGAATGCCTGCAGGGATGGGGTATCCACAGCCTCCTTGGGCAACCTGTTCCAGCACATCACCACCCTCTGTGTGAAAAACTTCCTCCTTTTATCCAACCTAAACCTCCCCTGTCTCAGTTTAAAACCATTCCCCCTTGTCCTATCACAATCCACCCTCGTAAACAGGTGGTGGGAGATGAATTCTGGCACAGCCTTTGCGTGCAGATCCATCCCTAGGAAGTGTCCTTATCTCAAGTTGTACCCAGACAACAGCTGGGAAAGGGCTCCTCGTGGGCACGCCACAGAAATGCTGCTGCTTTAAAGTCAGACCCATTGTGAACACAGTGTGCTGCATCCCGGTGTGTACGCACACCTCTGTCGTTGTTCCCTGCCTTTCAAACCCCTGCCGTGTAACTCAGCCAAGAAAGTACAGAATGAGGGTGACATGCAAATCCTATTAATTCATCCAAGTATGGAAATGCAATCCTTTTGATGTCAAAAAGTACAGCAATGATATGTTAAAGAGCTCAGCACGCTTCTGTTAAATATGTAAAGTGCAGATTCCCCTGAAGCTGTATCACTCCTGGATAACCATGGACTATAGCTCCTTACTTTAAAAGGCTGGGAATTACTCTAACAGCATTATACCTTTTTGCCCGACAATATGGTCAGAAGTTCTTAAGCGGATTTGAGCTGAGCTTGGATTTAATAGCAGCGTTCCTTCTCTGCACCTTGTTTAGTTCCTTTGCTCAGGTGAGCGCAGGTGACAGATTCCACAAAGTGGCTCTATGGAGGAAACGAGAATTTTTTTTGAGAAAGGGTGGGAGGTGGGTTATTTGATGCACTGCAGGCAGAGGGAACACTTACAGATCAAATAATTAAAAAAGAAAAAGATGCTGGTTTGTGTTTTTGTCTTCAAATCTTTGCATCAGAAAACTTTAAAGGTAATTAAGGGCGAAGCCAAGTGTACAAAAAAAACCTCTCTAAAGTGTCTGATCACATTCTCGGAGGTAAAATGTTTGTCTTTCAGCAGTCAAGGCATACCCTTTAGTTTTGACATGTTCCTTGTTTCTTCCTTTGCAGACCTACCACGACCATCACATCCTGGCTTTGCTGCAGGCTTTGGTGACAAGCAGGACGAGCCCAGCGTTGGAGCACCTGGCAGAAGAGGACAGCAGACTGAGCAGAAGTCTGGACAACATGGTCCAAAATCCCTACCGAGTCAGGTGCAAGCTGGCACTCCTGCCACTGTCTGAGAGGTGGCTGTCAGGGATCACGGTGAGTCATGGCACGGATTTGGGCTGCAGGGATCAAGCTTTCAATCCCCATTGCTTTCAGAAAAGAAAGGCTGGTTGTCATTACCTGAAGCTTTGTTTCATACAGCTGAAGATCATTGTGTAGCTCAAGCCATATTTTAAGGAGACTGAAGACATCAGATGGCTTTATATTAGATTCTAACCTTATGGGGGGATCAATCATTTTGCTTTCTGTTTCTCTTACCAAATACGATGAGACTAAAAGTAGTGAACAGGGATAGCAGTTGATTCAGCGTCCGATCCGGTGCTGGGCTGAGTTGTCCAGTTTGGTTCCTTTGAGGTAAGAGTGGTTTTGCTTCTTTCATTGCAGGAGGGTTCCTTTGGAGACATCTACTGCAGAGCTTTAGACACCTTTGGAATACTCTGCTTTGGCCTCTACCGGCTGATGGAGGAGCCCAATCCATACAAGAACAGGCAAGTAGGCTTCATTTTAAGTTGTACTGTGAGTCAAAGGATGCCAGTCATGACTTTGAAGTTAGGCATCTGTGGAAGGCAAACCAAATTCCTTACTTTTGTCTTGAGTTCAGACATCCTTGAAGGCAACTAAGGCCATCTGGGGCAAACTGGTGAGTAATCCGAACGTGGTTCTCCGATTATTTCTGGAGATCCAGTGCTTATTGGTGCTTTCATGAGGTTCTCTGAAGTTGAAGTGTGATTTATCTTTTCTTCATTAGGGAGCTGCTGGAGCATGAAGTTATAACACTGCTGAGGGCAGAGAGAGCTGCCTCATCTGAGCCCATCTGCTCCAAATCTTTCCATTTCCAGGTTTCCGTGATTGCTTGATCTCCAGATCTCAGACAGACGCTCTGTTTTGATTTAGAGATTTTGAGCAATCAAAAAATTTATCACACATTCCGCCAGCTGTTTTTGGAGACCCACGAGTTTCATTTTTAATAAGTTGGCCACTCCTAGGTGCAAAGGGAGGTACAATAAAACTCTGCGTGTTGTCTCAGCATTCCAAAGAACTCTGCAGATGCGGACATTATCCATACAAAGAGCCCTGCAGCATTCTTCCTGTCCCAGACTCAGTGCAAAGGCCTCACCAAGCGGTCTGAATCTCACATACCAATGCTTTTCCAGGTTTGTGATTGCTCGGCCTGCCAGCGATTTGAAGATGTTACCCACAGATCTGCTTTTCTCCATTGTTCCGTTCAACAACTGAAGACCTGTAAGAGGAATTGGAAGAGTTGGTTCCAAAAGCAAGAAAAGATACCACAGACACCTCTGTGCCAGGATTGAGAGACTGCAAAGTGCCCTTCAAATAAAGAGCTGTAGAAGCAATGGAGATCCCACAGTCAATTGTCAGCCTTTGTATTTCTCAGTGGGCAGCAGGGAGTTGAAATTTGGCCAGTCACATAAGACTAGCATTGAAAACAGTGTCATGAAGCTCCAACAGCAGTGCCTATCAGAAAGTAAAGTACCTGCAAAGGGCGAAAACTTGAGTTTCTGTTGAGCGTAGAACAGATCCATCTGTCTTCAAACATGATACTCCACCAAGTTTAGGGACTCTGCTGAACAACTCAGTTCAAAGAACCCAGCACTCTGCAGTGCACTTTTCTTGCATACAGAACTGAAGATGTTGGATTGATAGACATTTAAAAAACAAAACAAACAACCCCAAATAATCCCCCGTGTGCTTATGCCATAAATCAGATCCTGCCCTCGTGTTATATTCAGTGGAGGGAAGCAGGAGAATGGCTTTTTTTTTTTCTTTTTCTTTTCCACTCTCTCTTTCCCCTAACGCTAATTAGGTTTGAAAGACTGCAGCTTGAGTCCAGATACCACATGCTGAGAAGAAAGGAACCCAAACAGCTGATGCAGAGTTCAGACTAAACTAACTGCAAGCTCCCCAGGGACATCACAAGGTAAACCTGATAGTCTCTGTCATTTACAATCATTATCAGGCAGCTGAGTCTCTGTAATTTTACTAGGGAGCCAATTAACAGATCCCTGAAGCTCAAGAGTATGGCCTTGGTCTTTTTTTTTTCTTTTTTTTTTTCTATTTTAGACAGGAAAAAGGGGAAAATAAGCCTTTGTTGCAAATAAATACTCCAGAAGTTTTCCCACCCGTGGGAATGGTTGGGTCTGGATTTGGGCTTTTCCCCTTGAGGAATAAAATAAAGCTCTGCAGTTAAGTGTTAAACACCAATCTGCAAATGGGCTGTATGACCCTGGGTGAGTTATTTAACTCCCCATATCCTATTGCAGCCCACTGAACGCAGGGAAAATAATGACATACTTGTTAATTTAGGTAATTAAGAGCTTCAGGGGAGGGGCTGTCTCTTGTGATTTGTTTAGCTAAGTGTAAATGGGTGCTGATTTAGGACGGGACATTTAGGAACTGCACTCAAACAGTGTAAAAAAATCCTGGACCAAAACTCCAGATGGAAATAAATCCAGTCCTGGGGAAATCTGGGGTTTGGATTCAGTTTGTGACTTAATGTGTTGGACTCATCTTTCCTGGAAGAAAGTAATCATGCAATCTATCTTGAACTGTAAGTAGGAATCAGTGAACCATGCTTAGAGCAAACAAAATACCATGGAAATGCTTTCCTATTGCCAGCCCTGTGCAGACCTGAAACTGAGCCAGGACAGCTGATTTCTTGGTAGGAGGTTTTTTGGCCTAAAGTCGCCCGCTGTACATACAAACTTAGATAAGATTTTGTGCACTGGGATCTGCTCAACCTCTGGCAGATCAAGGTTTTGATAACAGCATCCTTGGTCCACCCCCTATCATGCAATATTTTAAGAGACAAAGACTGTTAAAAGGTAGAAGGATGAACCTGGGCAGGCTTTGCAGCTCCTGGTCCTGTTGTAAGCTTCAGGAAGAGCTGAGATCTGACTACAAAGGAAATCTCATACTGACACTGCAAGCTTTCTGTGTTGTCATCACCTGAACCCTTCTTTATTTGCAGCCGTAATTCAGACTGAGCACAGAGGTAACACCTTTTTTTATTGCTCTGTTGTCTTTAAATATCTACACATGCATGCCTGAACCTCTGTACTGGTTTTAAGCAGCTCTTGTGTAATGTTAAGGCATTTTTACTAAGAAAACTACCAGAAGAAGGGGAAAAAAAAACAACTGGTTTGCACAGAACTTTCCCAAATGGGTGAGAAACTCAGACTGCGTTGCCAGCAAACTCTTCTATCTGGATTCATGTGCTTTCCCTAGAAATTATATGCAAACGTTGCAACAGAAATTCAAGGTCCAACTTTAGGGCACCAAACGTTGGTTGTGCTGCTGTGTTACTCAGAGCTACGGGTGGTGTGAAGCTGTCAGAGCAGGGGGGGATATGCATATATGAGGTTACAGAGCTTTTCCTGTATGTCAGATTTTGGGTGGTTTAACCCACGACTGCTGGAGCGTGTCGTGCTGGGCTAAGGTGGAGCAGGGAGAGATGACAAGGTGATGGAGGGATCCCTTTCACTTTGCTTATCCCACCGTTTTTGTTTCGTTGCTGTTTCTGAGCAAGCAGTTCTGCTTCTCGTAGAAGAAAGGGGAGAGAAATCCTAAGGAAGGTAAAAGCATTAATGGGTCAAGGCCTCCTTTGCATAATTCTATTATCACCAGAAGATTCTGCACTAATCATGTTAGGCATGTGCTCTGGAGCATCAAAGTGACTCGTCTTACCTTTTTGATGTTAGACAGGTTTAAGTGCTTTGTACAGATGAGGCACCTCAGACAGCTGATCAAGAAAGCCTGTGCTGTTCAAGCAAAGCAAAGGCCTGTTTGCTGCTCCTGCTGCTTTCTTTTTTTAATGTCAACAATGCCACATTCTTCCAACTAGGAATAATCTCTGTTGTCACAAACTGTGAAAAGCAAAGGTGTAGCAGAGAATGTGTGTCTGTGTACATGCAAACACGCTTTCTGAAGCTGCCACCTTTGATTCCTCAGCAGCAGGATCTTGCATATTTGTTGGGTCACACATTTATATAGCTGTAGTAGAAAGAAGTTCAGCTCCCGCAATGAAAACCACGGCGTGTACACAAAGCTGCTGCAGGATCTCTGCACCAAAGTTTGCTCATCTGTCAGTGGTGACTGACACGAAGTCAGGGAGCTCTGAGGAGAATCCAGAGTCTATAAATGTGGGATAGAGCAGGGTGGCCATTGATGAAAACAAGAGGTGGCTGCAGAGAGAGGGTGTCATTACTCCCTAAGCAGTGATGGGGACTGCCCAGGGAGCTGAGCTGCTTCCCATCTGGGTGATGTTCTATCTGCTGCCACAACGGGACATGGAGCTGTCCTGGGAGCACTTGGGGTGCAGGGCACAACAGCAGGAAGTCAGCTTTGGAGAGCACATGAACCAGTATCTTATCTGAGATACAACTGCAATAACTCCAAACGCTCAGTTTGGTTTAAATTAATGTCAGAACAGAAGGCGGTCACTCTGAATCAATAATTGGCAGCGGGTTCTCCAGCTGCTTCACACCAAAGGAAAGGCTCTGTGCTGCTTTCCCATCCATCTCCATGAGCTTACTCTCTTGACCTGCCACCGAAGTACCGTAAAACTGTGGTCTCATCCCCCATCTCCCCATCAGCCTCTGACAGGGACTGCAGCAGTTGAACCGCGGATTGCTTCCGCACATGCAGCAGGAGGCCGTGCAGAGTGAATTAGGTGAGCTAAGCACATTAAGCAATCTGGAAGTGCATCATGAATGCTTCTGACACTTTTCTGTGGTACGCATGTGCCAACTAATAAGCATTAATGGCTGAAGTTATTCCCGTTCCCAGGAAACACGTGGCTGGAGCAGTGGCAGCACCGAAACAGCCTGCTGGTCTCACTGTCTCCATTTTCCCAAGCTTTCCCACCTGAGGATGGGTGAGAGGCACACAAAGGGCATATTTTATCTAAATAAATACTATTTTTTCCCTACAGAATGTTTCTCTAAAGTTGAGATTTGGATTTTCCTCTTGTTTTCCTTCTAGAATAAAGCCAAGCCTTCTCAAAGAGAGCTTAAAAGGAGAGCAGTACTGCCCTGACTTGCTCTCATCCCTCTGTAAGGTATCAATCAGAGCAGCATCTCTCCATTTTTCTTGATCTCCCTTTTTATCAATCAGAGCAGGCATCTCTCCATTTTTCTCAGTGCTGTTCTGCTTTGCTGAACACTTCTGCTGAGTGCTCTCCTGCATGGCAGAAGTGGTCCCAGCCATTCTGGTCCTCTTTCAGGAGTGCTGAGGGCCCATGCATGGCAGAGATGAGCATTTTGCCTCCACCGGTGCACTTCATCCTCTGTTCTCACTTCTCCCTGCAACTCTAGAAAGAAGCAGAAGTCCTGAATGCCAGACTGACGCATCAATCATAATTCCTGAGCTGCCAGCAGTCATGTAACTGCTTAAAGACCTCAACAGCCCTCTGGCACTTAAAGAAAAAAAATCATCTAATTAATCACAGGTGAAACAGCTTGGACCTGCTCCAAAAGCCCCTGAATTTACTGCCAAGCTTTGATGCTAATTTTCCTTCTAAGTAACCCCCTAAAGAAATTTACGATTAGGTAATTAAAGTGATGAATAAAGAGATACTTAGAAGAAGGAGGGAAATGAAAAAGAAGAAGGGAAAAGAAACCCTTGAGTCAAAAGCCTTAAATCTCCTCCCCTCCTCAAAGAGCAGCGTTAGTCATTTTTGCACACGCGTTGTCTCTGGAAATTGGGTTGGATTCCCACAGGAGGATTGGGAAATATTCCTTAAAGTAATGTTTGCATAACCGAATAAAGCAGAAGGAACTCCAAAACAGATCATGGTGTCGTTGTAGCTGAGGAGGAAAAGAATTTGTGGCTTCTGCCTGAGGATCTCACACTGCACAGCTCCAGTCTGGAACTGCCTCTTGGCTTTCCAACCCGTCTACCTGAGGTCTGATTGCTGATAGGCAAATTCATTAGCAAATGCACTGCTACCCAATTAATAACCCGAGAGCATCTGAACAACTTTTGAAGTCCAACCATTATGGTTCTTTTCGACCCAGGCCGTTCTATTTCAAGGTCCTCTCGAGTTCTTCCATTTGTTTGGAAAAGGAGCAGGAGCAGCCCTGCGGTTGTGATTTACCTTCAGGCAAATGTACCGTGTCCAAAACTTCTTCCCAGCACTGCTCAGCTCACCTTCCTTTGTCCAGAACCTCACCCATCCCCTGCCTGGCACCGAGGGAAGAACTCCTCAGTGATGTTCAAGGGGAGCAGAGAGGATAAAAAATGAGAAGATGGCAGATTAGATCTCGGGTGACAGAAATGAGAAATAAAAGCCATTAGAGCCCATTTGCAACATGCCCTCATCGAGTCAAGTTTCAAGGTGTTTTTCCAGATAATTAATAGCCTGACAGCAGTTTTTGTACAGGCATCTGATACATGAAATAACACTCGTGTATACAGAGGGGAAAGTGGAGTCCTCTCATTTATTTACTTGAAGAGGTTTGAAATGCAGCAAGACAGCCAGCTGGGTTACAGACAAAATAAACATTCTCTGTTATAATTGTGGCATCCTCAGACACATGTCTCTATAATAATGCGGCACTATGAAAGGAGCTCTCGTAAGACTCTGTCTGAGCTGTGTTTGGAGTAGCCCTGCCCAAGCCATAGTGTTCTTTGGTGTGGAGTGCGTTGCACTGAGGCACTTCAGTCCTGAAGAGATCTGTCTCATCCCAGTCCTGCTCATCTGAACTCTCTCAGTGTGATATCCGGGTGAAAGGAAGGCCACAAAGAGAGGGAGAGAATGAGATTTGGGCGCGTGGGAAAGAAAAGATGAAGAATTCCCAAAGTCCTCCATCGGAGCTGCACGCCTGTTAGGAAGGAGCACCGAGTGGATGGCTTTGAACTTCACAGGGCTTTGTAGCACTGAGTTGTCAAATATGAGTAATTGCAGCTTTCTTCACTAGCAGTGGGTGCCACAGACACTGACTGACAAAGCCCACAGTGCCCATGGGCCAAACAGACGTTGGGCTGGAAGAGAAAAGCTCTTCAAACATCATTAGATGCCGATGTCTGCTTGTCTGTGTCTGCTGCTTTCTATTAAGCTTCCAGTTTTTACTTCCTCATCTCATGTTGCAAAGTAGTTCTGCTCATGAGAATTGCTGGGCAGAAATAAGAGTCTTGATCTATGTTGCATAATACGTTGTAGGGGTAATCAAGCCAATTTTCTTCCTGAAGCCAGAAAAGTAGAGGCCAACTTTACACATTTCTGCTCCTTTCCAAACTGTCTGTAGTGTGCAGCCTTGGCAAAGTTGGCAAAAAGAAATCTGCAGGTGGGAGTAATTGCGTTATTGGATCTCCTGCAACAAGGTGACACAGCCACCACCTGCATGGGTAGGTCTGGAAGGTGACACAGATAGGTATCCTTGCTGAGATACTGAGATGAAATTACAGCAGAGGTAGCGAAGCCTCTCTCCTGCTAGCCTTCCTTTGCTTTCATGGTCTCACAATTCATAAGGTAACCATATTGCAGTTTGTATGCTGGCAGCTTCTGGGTGCTCTTACGAGCTTCTGACTGCAGAAGACAGAAATGAACTTCAAACTCTCGTTGGCTTTCTAGCAAAGCGGTATCCCTGCCAGCAGGCCTTTTCTAGGAGACAGACGAGACAGCCTGAAAATCCACTCCTGTATTAGGGTCAATTACCTCCAGTGGTTCCACATCACCTACCGTGCAATTGTGCATGTGTAGTTCCTGCTTGGTTTGGTAAACCTTGTGGGTGCACAAGTATTTCCAAAAGACGTGTGTCACCGTTGAGGAAAGCAATGCTTTGGCAGAGAGCAAGGCTGAGGACAGCAGTTGCCTGCTAGCTCTTCCTTTCACACCATTGCAAGTGCTGCATAACTCCTAGGAAGCGCTGAGACGCATTTGTAACTCCTCGCTCTGCACTTCTTGACTTCTTAGACTTCACACGTAGACTGTGAGCTGCCTGGGGAGCCAGCAGGTTCTATAGCATCATACCTTCTTGATCCAAACACTGAAAAAAAAACCAAAGAAAGAACATCACCTGCAATGGGCAGATCTGCAGCCTTTAAAGTCCTTCAGGATGAAAAGTGCCCATGCAATAGTGAGGCGTCATTATAGTTCCTTTATTGCTTTGTGTGTGCATAATTTACTGACTGCTATGAAAACCCCTGGTGGAATGCCTCTTTGATGTCGTCTGCCTTACTTAAGTAGTGGTTGCTGTTTGCTTCTTTCCTACCCAACTGGTTGCAATGCTGCCCGTGGCAATTTCGGTGGCTGAATTCCTTCCTCCAGTAAAATCTTAACTAGTTGAACTGAACCTTGAAACAGTTCCACATCTCCCTCAGTAATTTAGGGAAATCCAGCTTAATATAAACAGAGAATAGCAGAATGGTGCTATATACACGGTTCAATTTCCCTTCAGGTAAACCACTAATGGCACATCTAACTCTCATAATTAAAAGCTGCATCTGATAGAACAAAGTCGCCTGTGCAAGCAAAGGAGGAGGGAGATAAAAGTGGTGCAGAGCAGCAGTCCAACGATGGGCCCATGCATGTCTCTTCTCCCTGCTCTGAGAAGCAGCCAGAGCCTGAAACCTCTTCTGACAAGCAGCTCCTTTGATGACAGATGCTGCCTGCAGCCTCCCCAGGCTGCAAACAGACGCATTGTTCTTGCTGTCAGCTCCCCATTGAAAGGTGATTCCAGCAAGCAACAATTGGCATGATTTGTTAGCATTAGTCAGCAAGTGCATGGATCAGATTTGCTCCCAAGGAAAAGGAAAAGAAGGTCTGAGACTGAGAAATCAGAGCTCCTAATCAACAGCTTGTCAGGGAGCAGGTCTTGCTCTTTGGGGTGTGAATAGGGACGTGTTGCTAGCCTCACTTCAACTCCTTCAGACTTCAGAAAAAGGCCCATTTCTGTTGGAATGATACAGATGAATTGACCACGTCCCTCTTTGGGATCCTCACCTCATGAGGTGAACTTACATGGTAAAAAAATACACCCAAAATATTTCCTCTGAAATATCTCTGCATTAATGTCTTGAAGGAAAGAGATGTCAGCTCTATGTGGATGGTTCTGTGAGGGCACCAGAACAGTAAGAAACTTGTGGGGAAGCACTGAAGACCATTTTGCTCTTTATAGCCATAGGGTGTCCTCAATACCACGTGCATTTCTGGCCCTATTTCTGGTCTCCCTGCTCCATTAGGTGTACCGTAAAGTAGCTCTGAGTGTTGCTTTGTTATCTGCTCAGCTACAGCTGGAACACAGGGATGGACACTGCTTCCTGAACAGCAGTCAGCAGTAGGAGTAAGTGCTGCTCTCATTTTCTAACCGAGTTATGCTACAGCTCTGGGTCCAACCAGCTGAGGTCGGTCTGATACAGCAGTGTTCAGCTCACTTGTTTGATTCCAACTTTGGCTTGGAACCACTGGGTGTAGAATCATTGAATCGTCGAATGGATTGGGTTGGAAGGGACCTTTAAGATCACCTAATTCCAGCCCCCCTGCTATAGGCAGGGATACCTCCCTCTAGACCAACCTGGGTATCTTCTGGTTCTTCCCTCCCCAAACTCCCCTCAGACAAAACGACAGCTTCTCCCCATGCTGGGCCCTGGGTAGGCAGAAACCTCACAACGAGGTGCTAATTCTACATTCAAGCATGTCTGTACTTTGCTTTTTCCAGAACATCTGAATTGCTCGCAGTGCGAAAGTGTAGAGCAGAGATGAGCCAGAGATGAAGCAAATGATTAACACCAAGCACGCAGCCTGGAGCTGCAATTGCACCTGATTCTTCTTTTATTTTTTTTAAGTACATCTTGGCACATTTTCCCCACCCTTCCCTCTCCCCCAGCACAGCTAGAGGTAGTCCATTAGCGTGAATGATGCGTGTCACTGCATGCTGATCTAGGACAGAGCTCCGGCTGCTTTTCAGAGCCAGTGCCTGGGAGCACAATTATACACCAACCGAGATCCTCGGCGCTGATTTAAAACAGAACTTGATTTTAAAGGTGCATCTTAAAAGCACCTGGTTTTCTAAAAATGTCAAAGCGACTCAGTTCTCCCTATCTGCAGATAAGAAGCTCTCAGATGAGGTGCCTAAAAATAGAGGCATCCTATAGTATTAGTCACTGCTGGAAATGCTGTTCACGCAGCTCCGCTTCCTTCCAGCCTGCAGTCTGTGCTCACTGCTCACTGCACAATGCCCAGGATGGGAAATCCGGGCCTCCAAGCTCCCAGCAGGTTGAGTTCACATGACTCCTTCCATGTGAACTTTGCTCACACGCTGTACCACGGAGCTGTGCTCCCCAGCCTTGCGCTGAGCGCAGCTGCTCATCCCATGCTGCTTTTGGTCTGCATGGCACACGGACCCAGGCTCTGTCCCACTCTTGGCAGGAGGCTGCATTCCCAATTGTCCCTCTGGCCACCCCTCAGCAGTCCCAGTTAAGTCCTCACCTCCTCGCATCGCCCCTCATTGCCATCTCTGGTCCTGATCATTTCCCTCACCCATCTCTACTTTCCGTTTATAGTTGGCTCAGCAGATGTCAGCACCTTCTGACACACGACAAAGCTGCAAATATCAAGCCTCTTTTTTTTGCCCGGTGTGCCCACCACTAAACTCAACTCTCTAAAACTTGCAATGCCCACTGCTTGCTGCAGGGGAGAGGATTTTATTCATCTGTGATAAAAGCCTCAGAAATACGGATCTGGGGAAAGTGAACAGCTGCTCAGGACCTCTCAGCATTTGCACTTTCTCCTTTCTATTAACGAGCTATTCAACAAGTTAAGCCTGAGCAACTGCAAACCTGACCCCATGGCCAGAGTGTCATCTGTGACCGTGCTCTGTCATTTGCAAAATGGAACGGCTCTGATTGCCTGAACCCACCGCTCTGCGGTGACATTTCCAGGACATCCGCACTCCAAAGGCACGCAGTAGCCTTGGATTAGAGTTTAAAATAGAAACATGTTTGCCTCTGTGTACGGCATGGGATTGCTAGGGAGAAATAGCAGTGAGTGCACGCAGCTGGATTGCAAGACCTGCAGGAGCTGCTGGGACTCGGTCTGCTTGTCACGTTACGGCCATTCTCTGGGCGATTTATTCAGCTGAGTCAGGGAAAGCCGCTGCCTGCTGCTCCTAAGAAACTCTCTGCACCTCAGGAGAGGCAGCGCTAATTAACACAGGTCTAAATTAGAGCAGAACTAAGGCTAGTGCTTGAAAAACGTGGGGTGAACATAAAACCAGGAGGGCTGCGTGCACCCCGCTGAGCTGCCTGCGGGTGCCTGAGCTTCGGGCTGTGCTTGGAGCTGGTGGCAGTGCTGCTCCGTGTTGTGCAGGCTCAGTGAGAGCTGCAGAGGCCCTTGCTGCCCTTCTCTGCAATGCTAAGTGAAACTGGTCTCAGTGGGTCTTGGTCTCTGAACGGTAAGCCTGTTAACTTTGGTTCCCTAACAAACAGCAGCTGAGATTCTTTTGTTTGTTTGTTTTAGGTATAGTAGTTTCCAAACACTGGCAGCAAGCTGCTGTTCATCTCCTTGCTGGTAAATTGTAGCTGCTGACTTCTTCCTAACCCCGCTCACCCGAGCTGAGTGGTGAGCAGAGCTCATCCCCCTGGAACCTCATTGAAGGCAGTCACAAGGGATGGGAGCACCACAGGCTCTTCCATGTGCTCCCATCCCCTCTCTGCCCTCCCCTCACCCTCTCCTCCTGCACCTCGCCGTGCCCAGCGCAGCCCTGTGCCCTCTCCTGCTGTGCAGTGGCAGCTTTCAGCTGTGTCGTAGGGAGCATCCAACTGATTTATTGCTCTCAGCATCTCTTAGTTTGTAATAAAGTTTTCAGCAGCTCTGCTGAGGTTGCTCCCCGCCCCCACGCACGCACACATCCCCGCGCTCGCTTTGTTCTTCTCACACATAATGTCAACTCATAAACCTTTCATCAAGTCAACCAGGTGGAAAAAACCCATTACTGAAAGAAGTGTTCATTCAGGTTTAGGGGGTGTGTGGGGGGGGTGGAAATGGAGGAGAAAGTTCCCCAGTGGAAAAAAAAGAAAAAAAAAAGAAGGAAGAAAAGCTGTGTGTGCTCTGAGCTGAGCGCTGGCTCTGTGGCACACCCAGGTGCCAGGCCCCAGCAGATCTGTCATCCCATTGACAGGAGGTGGAAGAGCTGCACACACATCCAAAGAGGCAGTGGCTTGAGCCTGATCCCCACTGATGAAAGGAAACATCAGCACTGCTGCTCTCTGCCAGCAGCAGTGAAACCACACGGGTTGTTGAGCAGTGGGAGGACCAGGGCAGATGGGTTGAAGCCATGTTGGCTGAGGATTGAGTGCTGATTGGTGCTGCTCATGCTGCCCAGCACGGGGCTGGCATGGTCAGTGTGAATGAGCTGTGCAAAGGGAGCCAGCAGCGTGCCCTGGTGGCTGAGGAGATGCTCTGATTGACCAATGGTTGGCCAACAGTTGACCATGAGCCAGCCCTGCACCCTCGTGGCCAAGAAGGCCAATGGGACCCCAGGGTGCATTGAACAGAGCACGGCCAGCAGGGCAGGGAGGTGCTGCTCCCCTTTGCTCAGCCCTGGGAAGGCCACTATGCCCAGTTCCAAGCACACTGAACTGCCGGAGAGAGGCCAGCACAGGGCTGCAAATAAAGTGGGAGCCTGGAGCACCTCCTGATGGGGATGGGCTGAGAGCCCCGGGGCTGTTCACCTGGAAAACAGAGGGCTGAGAGGGGATCTGAGCAATGCTTATCAGTATCTGAAGGCTGGGAGACAAATGCATGGGCCAGGCTCCATCCAGTGGTGCCCAGCACCAGGACAAGGGGTGCCAGGCACAGACTGGAGCCCAGGGGGTTACATCTGCAATGAAATTTTTTACCTTGAGGCTGCCAGAGTGCTGGAACAACCTGCACAGAGAGTTGGTGCGGTCTGGTTGTTTGGTAAGATTTAATTTCCACCTGAATGCTTTCCTGCTGTAGGGTACCTGCATTAGGGGGGGTTCAGTGTGGAGCTCCAGAGGCTTCTTCCAGCCCCTATGGATCTGTGTGGTGCTGAGGAGGTGTGTGAAGGGCAGGGATGGAGCACCTGGGGCTTCAATCTGGGGAAAAAGGGAAAAAGAAGGAAAAAAAAACCCCACAACAGTAAAATTTGACAAATTTTGAATGGAATTTGAGTGAAAAAGGGTGGGTAGGTGGAATTTACCCCAGCATGTTTGTGGTTTTGGGAACACACTTTGGGGTTTGATGGATTGCTTTTTGCGCAGGGACATGGAGAATGTACTGCACAAAATTTAATTGAAATAGTTTTCCAGAGCTGCTGCTCTGGAGAAGGGAAATGAAGGCTCTGAGATGGAGAAAGGATGGGAGACAACAAAGGAGCACAGGCAGTGACATCTGTCACTGGTATTTGATAAGTTAAAAATTCAGCATAATCTCCTGCCACCCTGTCCGCCGTGCTGAGTTCCAACAGTAACAGAATTGTCATGATTTCTACATGAATTAATTCAAATCTCTTTTTGCATGATATGGTGTAAGAAAGGGGCCATCTGGTTTATGTTCTAGGTGTCAGAACCACTCATACCAGCACACTCTCTTAGTGCAAGATGTATGTTGACTGCACATATTAATGTCTCCTTACCCTCTGCCTCCCTGAGACCTGATGCTGTTGTCCCATTATGGTGCTGCCATTTATACTGTCAATAGCAATAATAAGAATAATGCAATACTGGCATGCACACGGAACCTCCAATTACAGATGTGGCTGAGCTACATTTGTACTGCTTTCTTCACACGTGGGAAGCTTAGGGATGTTGAGTGGGAACATGCTGTGATAAGGATAGGAGTGGCACAGCGCACCTTATAAGGTTGTCCAGAGGGAAAGAATGGGATCAAGAAAATGGGTCTGACCTTCTGGGCTGTTAGAGGTGCTTTGGGAATCAGTTTTTATAGTGACTTTCTGTTGTTGTGTGCTTGAATGTGCAAAAGCTGAACAGAATCAGCTCACTGGTAGCAGCCAGTGAGCCACTGCCCCTATCCCTGCACTGCAGAAAGGGGCTCATGGCAGTGGGAGAAGGAGTCCTGCTGCAGAAAAACTCATCTACTGCAGATTAGCTCTATTTGTATTGCGAAGGCTCTGGCTTAAGTGAGGTGCTTTTTTTCTTAGAAATATTGTCTTAGCATGAATTTATCTCAAAATGAACTTTGTGGTAAAGATAATTTAAGCATAAGCTTAAATTCAAGGTCTTATTTAAGTGCTTTTCTACTTTACTTGCCAGCGAAGGATCCGGCCTGGGCTTTGAACATCTTCAGGGAGAAGGAACAGATTAATGAGATTAGAACGTTTTAAATCACTTTTGTACTTTTCTGGACTGCATGATCTTTATAATGCCACGTCTCTATAGACTCCATGAAGTACATTGGCTGGGTGCTGGTAGGCAGGGATGAAGGAAATGGGGCTTGCTTGTGCATCCATTCAGATTTGGGAATGTATTCAGTGGCCTATGGATATGTTGAGTTTCATACCTCAACGTGCGATTAATCTCTCTGCCTGCTTTTCGAAAACCACCATTTTAGCACTAAACCCTCAACCTCGTGGGCCTGATTTCCTCGCTGAGTTTTGTACAACCAGGCCAATAACACAAGGAATGGGGTCATGGCTGATGGTGAGATGGGCACAAAATGTTCAGAGCACACAAAGGGCTCTGGGCTGGCACCTGTGGGACCTCCTGACTACGCCACCATATGTGGGCACACACACACAGCCCTGCAGCCCCACAGGCAAAAGGCAAATCCTTGCCACTTTGAGTTTTGCTGTTGTCTTCTTCCGAGTTCCAAATGAAGTCATCCCTGCAGCAGTGCAGGAGTTGGAGCCACGGGCTCAGGTTTCCCCCAGTGTCACCGGGTGGTTTCCATTTAGCAGTGATGCAATGTAAAGTGACCCCGGTGAGAGCAGTGGGTGTAATGCAGGTTGTTGGCCCGCAGGGTGCAGGGCTTTGTCAAAGGGAAATGGAGCAATTGCAACAGACTGGAGTTTCCTGCAGCTAAAGTTTCCCAGCAGACAAACTTAATCTGTTCCTCAAAGGCTTTGTGCGAAGGGGAGCAGAGAGAAGCACAAATCCTCCGAAATATCGAAAGCCTCAGGATTTTGTCTGCCCTGAGATTTTCACCAAGGCAGGTTTCCCCAAGGGTTTAATTGCATGTTCATCTCTCACAGACTGTGCTGGCTCAGGCTCTGAAAAGCTACATGAGAAGGAGCAGGGGAAAAGTCCAGTGTAGCGTAAATGCTGCTGGTGGTTGCTCCTGGTCAGTGTCAGCCCATCCCTGTGAAGCCATCTGCATAATGGAGAGCTCAGAGTGTGGGGATGGGGATGGGGATGGGGATGGGGATGGGGATGGGGATGCAGATGGGGATGGGGATGGGGATGCAGATGGGGATGGGGATGGGGTGTCAGGCGGGAGGCACAGCACATGTATGGCTATTTCCCACGTAGAAATGGAGAGTATAATTAAAAATAAATCACCGTAGCTTTTAGTTTGATGAAATTACCAATTATATTAACAGCAGCTTGAGCTGACTCTAAATCACTTTCTGCAGAATGTCACTTTGGGATTTAAAATGTTTGATTGGTTAAAGAATGTGTTGTGCTGCATTTGGGAAAGAAAGGAGTAAAATGTGGATCATACAGGTGTGAATGCAGGAGGTTCTTAGATCCTCAGTGCCTGAAGTCTGTGGGAACTGAAATATGCCATTCTAAAAAATGGGTGATTGACCCAAAGCTGCTCCCAAGCACTCCAATAGCCCTACTCAGGTGTGGGTCAAAGCTACGGCTTCTTATTTTATAGCATCTTCTGATGCTCTGTTCTATCTTGCAGTCTTGGTAGCTTCAGAAATCACAACGTGAACTCGTGAATCTTGGAAGTCTGGGGTTTACACTGCTGCAGAAGTGCTATTTGTTGAATACAAGGCCTGATCTGGAAATGCATTTAAGACATGCATGACTTTGAGCATATAAATAGTTGCACAGAAGTCAATGGGACATAAATTTATGAATTTGCCTAAGTGCTTTGCTGGATCTCTGCCTGAGGAACCACTTACCACGAGTTTGAATAACAGAATCATGGCCTCATTAATGAGCAAAGCTCTGGACCAAGAGCATCAGTGAGATGTGAAGTCCAACTCCATGCCATATCTGTGCTACTCGCCTTGACTTCATCTGCGTAAACTCATTCTGCTGCGCTGACATTTACGTCCTTTGCCCTTTCCAAAATGTGATTTATAAGTTCCATTTTACACTCGTGAGGGCAGAGGGATTGTGCAAGATGTAGAGCAGCAGTCACAGCGATCTGGGGTCGGTGCAAATCAGAGCAGGCAGTGCAGCACCACAAGGACATGGGCCAACTCTGTGCAGGAGATCCATGTCTGCTCTGCCATCTGAGTGTTGTTCTCTGCACAGTGCCTCTGGGAGCAATCACAGCACCTGCTTGAAGCAGCTCTGTGAGCTGTTATGGTTATCAGCTCGGACAGTGCAGGTAGCAAGAAGAGACCAGGTCAAGCCTTTGCTGAGCTGTACAAAGCACTACAAAAAAATAGGGTCTGCCTTCAGAGCATTGCAAAGTAAATAAAAACAGGAGCATGGTAGTGGGACAGGGCTGGAGGGCCTAAAACACAAAGAACGTGGAACAAACCACCAGGCAGAAGTCATTTGCTGAGCACAGCTTTGAGCTGTTTCAGGAAGGAAATCCATCTCAGGATTCTTGCACTCAGAACGGCATTGCCACAAGTTGGCGGTACTTGATATACTTGCATACTTGCATGGTGCTTGCATACTTGATGGTATGTTTCTATGGCACAGTTAGTGGGCACGGTGGGGGTAGGCTGATGGTAGGACTTGGTGACCTCGGAGGTCTTTTCCAACCTTAATTCCCTGGTTGTTTTGTTGATCTGTTGTTGCGCGCAAACGTTCGTTCCAGTCGAATAAGGAACGCTGCCAAGCCCCAAAGAAACTTTTGCAAGCCATCTCCAGAATTCAACTGGTAAAAGGCTTAGTTGAGATTTGGGCAGTGGGAGCAGCTGCAGAGCACAGAGGGTGTGCAGGGGCCGGGGCTCAGCCTGTGGCATGGCACAGCCCAGCTGCAAGAGCAGCAATGCATGGATGTGCACAGAGATGCAACACAGACTGACCACCTCCTGCCCTAAGAACATCCAGTAAGCAAACATTTGGAGGGTTTAATTTATGGAGATTAGTGTGTCAGACATATTTTGAGGAAATTTTGGGACTGTTTTCTAGAAGGGAGCCCCAGAATTTCTCCAGGATTTCCAGGCGCTTTGTTGTTTAAACGACCTTCAGTCCTTCCCATTCTCACAGCATCCTCTGCTGTGGTTCACACACAACCGTGTTAACATGAGTCTGGAACATCTCAACACATAATTATTTATCCTTTAAAAAAAAAAAAAACACAAAGAAAACCATGTCTGAATCTGACTAATATCCCTTCCCAGCCTGCCAAGTGGGGCCTTGTGTTTTCAGTATCAAAAACCAAGCCTGACTTGCTGCATATTTTGTGTTGCTATGGTTTATGTCCAAATGCAAGGATTTAATTTTGTCCGTCATCAAGCCGTGGTTTCCATATGACACCAATACATTCCTTCTTCCTCCTGCTGTTCTGACAGACGACGGAATAGAATTAAGCACCGCCACTACTGTGCTTAAAGCCCAGGAGTTTGTGCTCCTTTGGCTTTGGGGATCAAGGGGCAGATCTTCAGTGGGTAGAAATTGTTTTCACCAGAGATAGGAGCATTTACACCACTTACCCCAACTGAGGTGCAATCTTAGATGCATTTATTTATTTCACAGTGCCGTTCGAAGATACAGTAAGACTGAAAATAAGATTGACTCTTATTGTCTTCTCTGCAGAGCTCTTATGAAAGATGACTGTTGTGTTTCCATCTGGAGCATCTGAGCGGCCCGACTTATGCCTCTGGAATTCAGTGGAGAGAAAGCCCTGTGCACATTCGCCCCTAACTGCATCCTGCCCTCCCTGTTTCAATGGTGCAGTACCAACACCGCAAAAAAACCAACCCACAGACTCCAAACTGAGGCTGAGAGGAGGAAAGTGAGCGGTTCCCTCAGAGCGGCTGTTGCTGCAAGGGAGCATCACTGAAATTTAAGTTCTGGATGTTGAAAGTAATAGGGTTGTTCCACAGTTTCCCACTCTGCAAGGACGGCTCGGTGCCTGGGGTTGCTGTCATGTCATTCCTTTGGGAAACCTTTTCAGGTGAAGTCAGTGCAGGTGACCTCCGCCTCCTTCAGAGCACCACTGGCGTGATTCTGGGCTGCTGGATTCTCAATTGCTCGTAGCATTTTCCCTGTCTGTCCATCCGTAGTGCTCTGTCAGTGTGCTGAGTTACATCTGAGTGTTGTAATGCAGCTGAGCTGAATAATCCCTGCGGATAGGAAGAGGAGATGGATGCACTTTCCTCAGGAAGAAGAGTCCAAGAGGCTGATAGCTACGATCCAGCTGGACCTGCAAGTCAACACCATTCCCGGACTTAGCCGAGAACTTTGGCAGTTTTTGAGATGCTTGGGATTTTGCCCTGGATCGACAGTGTAAGGAATGGCTGTTGCCCAGATTTGCAAGGTGTGGTACGGCCGCTGCTGCTGATGCCAATAGTCAAGAAGAGGGGAATGAAACCTGCTGAGACTTGGGAATGAAACAAATCAGCATTAATTAAAAGCAAATGCTATCTGTTGACTAAGAGATTCCAAAGCAGATGTTTGTCAAAATCGCCAGGAGATGGGTCATCTGAAAGCAGAAGTAATAAATAATGAGAACGACGTTTCTAGTCATTTCATGTTTTCTCAGGTCAAAACCAGGTGTCAGTCAGTGCTGGAAGTATCACAGAGTGAAGCACGTTGTGTTGTTACACTGCAGGGAGCTCCATGCCGTCATCTCTGTGTTTGTGACCCATGCACTCAAACCACTGTGCACCTACAGACCTGTGGCAGCATTACGTGCACAGCTGGCAGCATGCTGGGCAGGCCCCCACATCACTCCTGCTCCATCAAATGGCTCTCTGCAATTTTATGCTCAGGTGGATGCATGTTGGAATGGCATTGGCACCTCTGTGGGTCTCCATCCCTCTCTGGCAGCAACACAGAAGAATCTGGACAGCTCACCCTGTTCTGTCCTAGGAAACATCAGAAGGAGATGAAGAAACGTCCAGCTGTGATGCAAACCAGCTTTTCCAGGTAAGATTTTTGCTTCTAATTCAGCACCGTCAGCTAAATTTGGGATGCCTTATTCCTGAAATGTGCTTTTATAACTTAACTGTGGTCTTCAGACCAGGCAGGTCTGCACTGTGCACTCTGCAGGTGAGGCAGCAGGTCCTGGGAGGCTCTTCCTATGGTCAGGGCTGCAGAAATATAAATATGTGTAGGGCCAAATTCACTGCTGGCACAAGGACACATAATGCACAGTTTTCAGAAAGATATACCTGCTTGCTCTTGAAACGAGCACGGCCTGCTTGTTTCCTCATGTACCACTATATATAATATCCTCATAGAAACATACTTTGACCAAGTTCTAGTATTTATATACGGTGTGGTATATGCTGTATAAATATCCATGGGTTCAATTGCCAGCACATAAATCAGCGCAGTTAAACCAAGGCACAGATTTACACTCCCTGCAATTCTGATGTTATAAATGGATCGGTGTGAGCCAGCTCCCAGCCTGGCACTTCACATGCAAATACCAGTCATGTCTACAGGCAGGAGATGGTAGGGATGGAAGTGTGGGCATCTAAATCTTCATACCAGGACTGCTGCATTCCACACTCAACTGGTCTGTGTGTGTGGGATGTAAAGGCAAAGTCATGAGGCTGGGCTAACACTCAAACTTCATTTTCCAGATGAAGTGAAAGGCGTTTTTTTTTTCCCCATAGCTTTAAATGAGCAAAACTGTATCAGATTTCAAGAATGCAACCCTTTGTTTCAACTACAGTTTGTTTTCAAAGAGCGTGGTAAGAAAACATGGAGGAATTAAACCTGTGGGTGCATTGTTTGCCTTGGGATGTATCCCTGGGGCTGTCTTTGTGTACCTGTTTAGATGTGTGTCCTGCAGCTCTGAAGATATGTATGCTAGAGCAAAAAAAGCCAATGTTTATAATCAATTTGTCCAAGTAACTACTGTGCAAAGGTGCCCTGTGCACACATTTAGTTGTACATGGATGTGAGCATAGGATAACTTTTGCATACACAACCACGCACAAATTACAAACAGAAAATTAAGCATATGCCCATCTCACCCTCAATAATGCATTCCTCCAAAGAACGTCCAGCTTATTTGTGTCAGCAGGCAGACCCCCAACCCAGGGAGGCACTAACATAGATGCACAGTGAAACCCAGAATCTCAGCACCTGTAGGGGCAATCAGTTGTTGGAGCACTGCGTGCCCCCTCTCCCAGCTCCCCACCCCTCCCAGGCAGTGCTCTCCATCCCGGATCCTCTGATCTTTGCCCTCTTTCCCTTCAAATTAAATTTCAACTTTTTTTGTTCTTTTCTTTTCTATTTTTCCCTCGGATTTCTGGCACAGTGACAAGGCAGTGCCAGAACTGTCTTTTAATACACAAAAGCATAAATAATGCCATCCATCAGAGCTGTCACTCACAAAGATAGATTGCTGCTTGTCCAGACGTTGGAATGACACAGAAGCGAAAGTTAGGAACCGTCTCTTTTCTTTGCTCTCTTTCTTTTTCTTCTTCTCTCTCTCTTCTCTCTCTCTTTTTTTTTTTTATTTGCCGGACTGCTTGATTCTGATTAATGGTGCTGTCAGGGAGGGATTCCGCTTGCCCGGATAATGAGTCAGGAATGTATTCCCTGTCACAAACACAGCAGATGTCAGGGGCAGAAGGGCCCGGGAATGCCAGAAACAATATACAGTTTCTTCCTAGTCCCCTGACAGGCCAATATGCTGCACAAGGTCTAATTTATGTAGACAAAACGCAGGCAAGGGGCTGTAGCAGCAGAGAAACTGTGCTGGGAAGTCTGAACTACAATGCAGCAGGGGAGAGAGCTGAAGGGAGGTAATGAACGCTAGCAGTGGGACTCAATAGCACTGCATCAAATGGCCTTAACAAGAATGGCCCAGGACCACTTTGACTCCATTAAAGTGCACTTTACATCATTACGGAGAGAAATCAAACAGGGCAGAGGGCTTCTGTTTCCTTTAATGGCTCGATTAGGTTATTCACTCATCGAGGTTTGCAGCTGTCATAGTAATGCAGCAACTGCCAGCAGAGGTACAATAGCACTCGTGGCAGCACGGGGCCGTGTGCCCTCTCAAAGCAGAGTGCAGTGCCTCCCCACGTGCACACGATGACTGTGCAAAGGCAGAATGAGAGGGCATTTACCAGGCCTGGTAAAAGAGCTTCTGAGGGATTTGTCTCGAGATGCCTTTTCTTTTGGGGGTGGCCACCTGGAAGCCCAGGAAAGGGGCCATGGCTTTGCCCGAAGCCTTTGGTGAGCTGGGGACCTGGAGGGGCATTCCCTGAGCTGGAAAGAAACCCATTGCTTTCCAGCTATAAAATGCTGATATCATAAAACTAACTCACACATCGGGAAAATAAATTAGCCTTTTGAAGTGCGTGCAACTGCACTGGTCTGCTGCACTCTCAGCTCAGCACTCTGGGGCAATGCAGGCTGCCAGTGCTTGGTCAGCATTCGGTGTAATGAGGTCCTGGTCCAGGAGGACCAACTGGTTTACCTTCATCCCACAAAGCTTTCCTGAGGTGCTGCCAGCCTTCCTGTGCTGTCAGGGAATGAGTGCTGAAAATATTCCTTATAGGAGGTAGAAGAGCTGCTCTCAGCTGTAATAATAAGATAATACCACCACAGAGATCGATTGCTGTGCTGGGGTAAGTGTCCTCATCACCCTAAATCTGGTGCTAGACCATTTTACTGAAATCAATCCTAAAAAGAACACCTTAAGGTTGTTGAGCGTTTAGTCCTGGCTTTTGTCGTAGTGTTTGGTCAGTCTGATCCAAATAGGATTAAATGGAGGCTCTGAGCTTTTCCCAGAGCTACCATGTCCATATAGTACAGACATCCTGTGTAGGAGATCTGAAAGTGGTGCTCTTCTAGTGAAGCATGCTCACTCTGCACAGGAGCTGTGATGGCGTTGGGTTGGCCGGGCCCACGCTCTGAAGGCACGATGACATTTTTAGTCAGATCAGTATAAATCCAGCTACTGGGCTATATTTGATTCCATTTGTAATGGCAGCAGTCCAGAGCATCTCTGCTGCAAACACCAGCCTGCGTGTTCTGTAGGTTCAGTGGCATAGGCTGGAATAGTGGTGCCAGCATCAGTGGAGAGGTTGGCTGTAGGTCTGTCCCAGTGCTTCACTTTTGTCTTTACAGGGCTGTAAGTACAAGGATTTGGGGGCACTGACTTGCACTGAAAAGTTGTTTCTCCCTAATTGAGTTGTGGAGCATTTTTTTCCCCCTAGAGCTCAACATGTTTTTTATTTAAAATAACTTTGTCTCCACTCAGAGTGCCCCTAATCGAAACCAGCACCTAACCATTAGCCTGAAAATGAAGGAAATAAAATTAAAGATCGCAATTGCTTTGGTTTTACAAGCTGGAGGCCTGGTGAGGCTTGTTTCAGGAGAGGAGGGGACAAGAAGGGCTCCTTTTTCTCAGTTTTGCTTGTATTACACTGATCAAAGCAGCATATTGTTAAGTAAGCACAAGTCTGGATTTGGAAATTTAGTGCATTAAAACAGCTGTGATTGACATCAGATTGCAGGAGGCGGTGCTGAAGGGAGTGCAGAGCACAGGGCTGGGCACATCTCAGGTGTTGCTGGGAGCTGCTGGGTGGGATGGGGTACAGAGAGTGGGCAGAGGGGCTGCTTTGGTGCTGCAGGTCAGCGTGGAGCCAGGCAGGAATGTGGGAGGACACTGCTGCACATTAAAATAAGTGTACTTAATGTGGCTTGCCTTAAAACAAACGTTAATTAACCCAGTGTAAAAGTTCCCAGCACCCTTTGTTTTCATTTCTTTTTTGTACCCTTTGCGTGATTCCCCCCTGCTTTAACTGAAACTGAAGCTCTGCTCTGACTCCCTCTCCACATCTCCATTTATAATTCAAAGAGGAGCTGAGTCTGAGCCCCTGCAGGACCCAGGCTGAACTCCTGGCACCTTTGGCACGCAGTGATCCCTGGGTGTGATGGACGTCCTGTGGAAGCAGCTGTGACATGGACATTAATAACAATATGGGGAGTGCTCCATGGGCTGAGCTGTGTTATGTATTGCCAGCGGTGCTGAGAAGAATGAGCAGTGCTTAACTGCTTAAGCACAGCCTTGGCTATGTGATGCTGTTGGGAAGGGAGAAGCAGAGGTAGGATTGTTACAGCATTCATCCCTTCATGCCTTCCACTGGAATGAAGCTGTGCTCTCACTTGGACCGGAGTCAATAGCGATGCAGTGACACAGGCAATGCCATGGCTGTTTGCATCCGTGCAGAGTAACTACATGAGGCTGAGGCCAGGAGAAGGAGAATGGGACCGTGATGGAGCCAGCAGGGATGCCAGGCTGTCCTCTGAGCCTTGGATGGAGCACTTCTAGGAAAGGAAAGTACAGCAGTGGGAGCAGAGAAGGTGCCCTCCCAGGGCCTTCTGGCCCTTTTGCCCCACTGTGCATCAGCATTCAGAGCAGCAGCTGAATTTAAGTTGTTTAAGCTGTCACCTGCTGAACTCTGCAGAAGTCGCAGCCCAAAACATTTACGGTTATCGGAGTCAGCAGAGCATTGTGTGTAACCCGAGTCCTCGTAGGACCAGGTCAAAACCTGGTCAGCGCTCAGGCATCTCCCTGGCATCCCATCCCCACAGCCCCAGCAGAGGGGATTGGATTTCAAACGCACCGTGTGTCGTCTTTAAAAGACATAATACAAATAAGTGGCACCCCAGGACCAGGCGTCTGCGTGGGGAAAGAAGGGAGCAGAGCTCATCTGATCAAAGATGCCCCAGCCGCCTCACCGAGCCACGTCCCTCAGGAAGGAGCCTGGAAAGACCAATTTTCACAGATCTCAGCACCAGGAAATAGGCATTTCATCATGAGTTGAGTCATGGAGAGGAGGGCTCGGCCGAGCTGCTGCTGCTAAAGCAGAGACAAATGTAATTTATTACCCTGCGGCCTGCTGAGGCTCGGGGAACTCGGGAGGAACAAGCAGCGCTAAGGAGCCCTGGCCCCCTAGGAGGCCTTTTGGAGAGTGACTAATCGAGATGGGGTGTTCTCATCCATCTGAGCACATTCCAGCCTTTCACAGGTTGGTGTCACGAAGCAAACAGCACATAGGTGCAGGGAGAAGGGCCGTTCTGACCCGAAAGCCAGGGCACCCAGCTCTGCTTTCAGCTCCTGTAGGTGCTTCTGTCACTCGGCAACTCACTTCATCTTCTCCTCTCTCAGTTCCCCCATCTGTGAGAGCAGCACAGCGCACTCAGGTGCCATAAGGAAATAACACATTCCTGGGGGCATCCCCTCCCCAGGCAGAGGCTGCGCTGTTGGTGCCTATTTTGGATTAGCAGAGCAGAGAGGCGATGCTCAGAGATGAATATGCAACATTGCAGGGGTGATTTTACGTCTGTGCACCTACTTTAAGGCTGACACTCCCGTACTGTCGCTGCAGGGGGGTCATTAACAGTTCTGAAATGTGCTCAGGGTTTTCAGGTGAGTGGGGGCCCTTCCCAGCAATGCAAGGTATTGGGTTTCTCGTGTGCGTGGTGATTAACTGATAGTACTAAGTGCTGAAGCCCACCACTTCCCATATGTGCAAGCGTGTGTGTGTGTGTAGCAAGGCCAGGCAAATGACTAATGCAAACCTGAAGAGAGACAGCAGAGCATATTGTAAAGATCAACCCTATTTCAGCTTATGTTCAAATCGGAAATGCCAGAGATTGTTTCATAGTCTTCTGCAATGTTCATTATAAAAGTCCCCAGATGGCAGATGGCTATTAGCTCACTGTGACCTATATAAATGTCAAACGTAAAGCTATTGCCCCAGTGAAAATCTCAAAATAAATAACAACAGGAGGGATGCTGTTCCGCTGCCACCAGGATTTATGGATTATGAATTCATGCTAATTCATCCCAAAGTCGGCAGAGGCGTGAATGCTGTCCTTTTGGAGGGATTCACTTCACACCTGCTTGCAGATGAATGCGGGTCCTGCACGCCTGGTTCTGCACCGATGTCCTCTGCACTGCATCCCCCTATGGATGGAAGCAGCACACCTTTGTTTGAGGCTCTCCTTTGTTTGCCACAATCTTGTAGCTGCATCTCAAACAGCAGTTCCGGATTTTTTTTCTTTACCCTTATTGATCACAGTCAGAAAAGGTGGATTTCCCCCCAGGTTCTCAGGAGGCGGTGGCTCATAAGGGCCAACTTGCACTCACTGGGGCAGTTTGTGTGGAGCAGGGTGGAGGAAGGGCTTTTGTTTGCTCCGTCCTTCTGTCACTGAGTCCTCACAGATCAGTAATTGCAATTTCCGTAGTGAAACTTTCCCAGCCCTTCTTCCTTCCATCAGAACAGTGCACGATGGAACAGATGCACTTTGTAGAAAGCCCAGAGTATTAGTTGTTATACCTCCCCCTGGTCTCATTTGCATCATCATCCATCTGTGGTAGCTGTGTCACCAGAGCTTGATCCAGCCCAGGTCGTGCTGCAGCACCCAGCTGGTGGGTCAGGCAGACCCCACGTGCCCCATTGAGGTGTGGGGCTGTGTGTTCAGGGCAGAGCCCCATGTCGACACCCCAGCATCTCAGCTGGATGGCAGCAGCTCGTGCAGCCCGCAGCTCCTCAGTGTGCTCGGGGCCTGTCTCTGCAGGGAGCCACGAGGAGTAACTAATTGCATGAGGCTGCAAACAGAAGCTCAGCGCTATTAAAGCCCCATGTGGCTGCTCCGCTTCACAATAACACGTCTGCAGCTTGCTGCAGTTTCATCTAACCACGGGGCTTTGATGTACCCTTATTAACTTCATACCTACCTTCCATTTGTCTCAGCGTTTCTCAATGTACCCAGTAGACGAGACCTTTGTAAGGAAAAGAATTGCATTTGTGAGCTTGAAGGAATTCATCCTAAATGGCCATTTTAGGATGATGGGCTTTGCAGTCACCACTCAGTGTGTTCCTTTATATTTCAGTGGTGCTCAGACGGTATCAGGGACACAGAGTGCTCAGAAATGAGCAAAACCAGAAGAAGATGGTGGAAAAAAATAAGGAAATTGTGGAACTGGAAAGCTGTGTTCCCCTTCAGGAGCACTTCACAGAACAGGTAGTTGCTGTCAAAATGCTTTAAGTTTCACCAACACAAATTCCATGTTGTTGCTGGTTTCTTAATGCACAGCTCAGTGAAAACATAAACGAGCTGATTTGAGAAATATTTCATCCACATGAAAGACAGTTTGGTAAACAAAAACACAAGTGAATATTTTATTAATGCTTTTGATAAAGATGTGAACGTGGAGTGATATCGTGCAGTGAATGAATCAACTTATTAAAAAATTAAGAGGGAAGGAGGAATGTGGGTCAATTTTATCAATGCAGGAACAACTTCAGTCACGTTTTTCTCACAGAGACGAGATTTCATTTTTGAACTGTTGCAATCATAGACATTCCCAAGGAGCACAAACTCACTTTCATTTCCTCTCGTGCTGCTTCGTATTGGCTGAAAGCTCACAGCCCTCTGAAGCTGAGCATCTCTTTGTATTCACAAATCCTATGTCCCAGCTGGGGGTGCACTGCTCTCCTGCCAGCACTGGGCAGTGAGATTTGTGCCATGCATGCAGCGAGTGCTGTGTCAGCACCGCGGTCAATGTACAACACAAGGAATGGTCCCATGCGCAATGCTGGTCCATCCAGCCCAGGGCTGGGAGTAGCAGTGCGTGCTCAGAGCTGCACGTCCTCCTCCAGCACTGCATTCCACGTCATCCATCCCCGCTGTGCCACAGCATTACATCAACAGGTGACTCGAAAATCGCACTTGAAAATTAATTTCCCACAGAGGTTTGGCCAACAGCTGACAGGTGACAGATTGCTCCATTGGTTGTGCACGTATTGGTTCTGCCCTAACGTGAAATGGAGGTCTTGGAACAATGTCTTTTTGGTTTTCTTTTCTTTTATTAAACCTGTAATTCCACCGTGTCAAAAATTACAGCCACCGGTCGGTGCCACACAGAAACCTCTGTGCTCATGGTGAGCCCACAGCTCCAGGACCAGCAGGATTGTGCCCCACTCATTAACTGTGCAGGAAGAGCTGATGAGCTCGGAGTCCAACCCGTGCATCTCTGCTGCTCCTGGGATGGAGCCTGGATGTCTGCATGGCATTGCACAGGGACACGCAGGCACCGCTGCTGAGGGCAAAGTTAGCTCTGAAAGAAAGGACAAAGAGATTCAGTTCCGTCCTCTTCTTTCATGTAAAATAAAACAGGAGAAACAACGGTGTTAGAATGAAACAGGCTCTTTAAGTTGTGCTCCAACCCGACCCTGGGGTTTTGCTCGCTGCCCTGAGCTCTGTGCTGGGACTCAGAAGACAGCCCCACGGATGTGGCATTGGTGGGAGCAATGGCAGAGTGAGGGCTGTTGTTGTGCCAGGCCTGCAGAGAGAACAGACAGCTTGGCTGAGAGCAGAACTTTCTCAGAGGCCCAGCTCCAGCTGCCCATGGAAGCCAAGGAAATCTGTGCGAGATGTCGGTATTTGAGGAATTGCCATTGCAGAGATGAGGGTGCCTGGTGAACACCAGCATCCCTTGTTCTGTGCAGCACAGCAGGGGGAGAGTTAACGTGACCTAGAAGCAGAAACGAAGGCTTTCCTTTTTCATTCTTTGGCATGCGTGTTTCTTGCTTCTCTGAGTATTTGCATGACCATAAATTCAGAGCTCTGGAGGATATTTTCAGCCAAAGACTACATGTGCAGGATACCATAATGTAAACTGCATATGTTGTGAGAAGTTGTTAAATGGAACCAGCAGATGATAATGTGCCCAGCATTGCTGCTAACATCACTCCATTTCCTCCCACCATAGGTAAAACAAGCCCTTTTCCCAATCAATTCCAATCCTCAGACAGACCCATAAATTAACATGAGGAAGAGAATGCTTTTGGCTACCAGACCTCCACTGGAGACCCAGGAGTTGGCCCCTGCTTTCAAGAGCAGCTCTGGTTCTGAGGAGATGCAGACAAATGGCCTTCGTCTGCCATTTCCCATCTCTGTGCTCTGCCTTGCAGGCAGTGACACGTGTTGGAAAAATTCTGGCACAGCCCAGGACATCTGCCATCTTCCCGGCCTCTTTCCCACTCCTTTTCCAGAGTGGCTGATCCCCTTTCTGTGTGGGTTTAGGGCTAATGGGAGCTGCAGAGTTTCCTCCCGGCTTGAGGACATGCAGCTGTTGAAATCACACAGGGAATGAAGCAAAACTCCATCAGCTCCACCAAGAATCAGGGCTGGAGTGGACAGGACACTGACGTTCTCCCTGGCAAAACATCTGGAAGTCCTACGGGGTTGTTTTTGTTGTCGTTCGGAAGTCTGAAATGTGGATCAGGCAAAGATTACTGTGAGATTTTCTTACGGAGCAGCAATGCAATATCGTAACGCTCTTGGTGATCTCAGCATTGCACTCTGCGCCTTTTGGTAGAGAAGGAGCAAACGGTTCCTGCAAAGAGGGAAAGCCATCACCAGCAGCTGCTCCCACTGCCAGCTGCAGTTCTGGAGCTCAGCCTGACAAATAACCCATAGGTTTTCTCTCTGATGGTCCTTAACCCAACTACTGGTGCTGCAGTTACCCCCCTCACGTCCAAATTTTGGGGCAGCATTCACGTTGCCTGTCTACCTGGATGGAGCCCAATGCTCAGCAGTACGGCGTGGTGAAATGCACAGCTGGGTGGCGGCTGTGAGCTGCCCAATCCTCAGCCCCACACCAGGAAATCTGTCTGCTTCAAAGGAGATTGTATATATTTTTTTACTGTATTATATATTATTTACTAAATAATGTCTGTACCCAGAAGTGTAACACTGAACAGGGACCAAACGTATTGCACAAGCATAGGGTTGGAGTTTGTGTTTGTGTATGACTTTAAGCTGTCAGGAAAGGATGGCCACGAGGGATGAGTGGTTCTGTGCTTGGGGATGTTCTTTTATTGCTCTGACATCCTTCCATGGAGCTTCTGGAATTGCTTTGCTGAGACATGTGAAGCAGGTTGCTGTCACAGGCAGGATGTGGGGCAGATGATGCATGTGAGCCATCCTGGAAATCCTGTCATTTCTCTATTTCAGAGAGCAGATATTTTTTAAAGGTGTTTATAAGTGGAAATTACAAAATAAAATAAAATAAAAATAAAAATGCACTTTTGTTTGGGAGCTCAGATGCTGGGAACCTCTTTACCCATTCGTCAGTTGCCAAATTGAGAATTTTTCCCTGCAAGATTCCAAGGCATTGCAAGCACCTCGGGCAGCACAGGCTGAGGGGGAAAGCTCTGCTCGAGGTGTCTGAGATGTCACAAACTGTTGCTGAGCAAAGACAGAACCCACAGCTCTGAGCCAAGCGAAGTAACGCAACCGCAGTGTCCAACTTCCCATGTGGTTCCATGCGCTCCCTTTGCCTTCATGTTCACATTGTTTCATTTCCTCTGCCATTTTTGGCTTTAAAACTTCACCTCCATACAATATTATTTTGGTGCCATTTGTCACAAAGGCTTCTGGATTCCTTTTCTATTGGGTCAAACGTTGTCTGGGGAGCTGAAGGGCATTCCAGCCCCAGTCGCTGCAGGACAACTGCATCAAATCTGCTGCTGCTGGGGATGCTCTTCATAGAATCATAGAATCATGCTCTTGCTCTTGCTGTGGTTTGTGTCTGTGCACTCACATGAGAGGAACACAGTCCTGGAACTGCACGGAAAAAAGGCCTTGTAACTTATAGCAATGTCTCTACAGCCCTGTAGAACTAACTAAAGAAAACTTAAAGCAAAACCAAACCCCAGCAACAAGAAAAGCATTTTGGTGTCCACGTTCTGCAACATGGTAGCACCTTTTGCAGGAATGTAGAAAAATGGCTCTTATTCTAAGGAAAGGATTAATTAGGAAGCTTTTTCTGCTACGTCCTGCAGATTTCCCCATAGGGGCAGGTGTTGAGCATCCTGATGAGCCACAAGCAATGCTCTATCCCTCTAAAACTGAAATCATGACTTGATAAAGGCTGGGAGGTGGAATTCTTAGAATTGCAGCCTGGTTTCGATGCTGCCCTTGTCCTGGAGAAGTCAGATGTGGGTTTCTGGGATGGCAGACAGTGGGGCTCATGTGGGAAGCCCTCCTCTTCCCTCTTTCCCCTGGAGGAGCCCTTTTCATTCCCCTCTGCCAGGTCCTTGTGATTGAAATTTGAAAGCATGTAGCTGTTAATCTGGGAGTGATTAAAGAGCCTCATTTCTTGGAAGAGTCAGTACTCATCATCTGCCGTGCTGAATGAGCCTCTAACATCCCCTGATCCCATTATATTGTGATTAATTGTGCCAGTTTAAGTCAATAATTCATTTGTTAAAAATAGGCCTGCAAAGTATCATTTGTCTCTGGGGAGATATCAGAATAAAGAAAAAAAAAATCATTTGATACTTCTCATTAAATTAGTGTTGGGAGTTCTATTGAAGGGTTCTGTTCATGAAACATTTATTGCAGGCTTATTTGATAAGAAGTTGTATTTGTCTAAAATTATGTCTGCTAACAGATGTAGCGGCCTGCATTTCCCCATTGTTAATGAAAGGATAAGGAGCCTAAGAAGTGCGTGGCGGGGAGAGTTGTCTGTGGTGACAATAAGGGAGATTTCTGAACATGTGTTCCACAAAACAGGCAGAAATAATGTCCTCATCTTTCACTACAAAGCGGGGTCCTCTTCTCCCCGCTCCCTCTTCAGCGTGACAGCGCGGTAATGGGAGGTTGTGTGCCTGCAATGAAAGATGGATGTGCCCCAAAGTCTCATATGTGTAAATGGTTATAAATGTTGCATTCATATTCATCGAGCCATTAAAAATGTTTCAGCTGTAAACGGTTCTAAAAGGAATATATAGGGAATAGTAGCTAGTCTGCTAATGATAATGGCCATAACTGACAGAGACGCATGCTTAATATCTTCATCTCTTCAGTCAGTCACACTCTGCGCCACATTGTGCTGCTGGAGATGTGCAGGATGATGCTCAGGTTTTGGGTTCAGAATGCCCGTGTTGGGGGTAGTCCAGGGGGAGGATGGGGATGTGCTGTCTTTGGTTGTGGGGTTGGTGACTGAAGGTTGGGTCATCAGCCCTTTCTATCTAAGGGCTGTTCAGTGGCACGGATGATGCCAAAGGTGGTTGCAGTCACTCTGCACTATCCAACCTTGCTTGGAACCAGCGAGGCAACACAGGGCTCTCCGTGCTCAAGTAGGGAGCACTGAAAAAGGCAAGGAGGCATTGCTCTGGTTAAGGAAATGCACACATTGGACTCAAGCTTGGTTTGGAAACCCAATCAAGTCCAACGCCAAGGTTTGTTCCAAAGTATATACCAAAAATAACCCAAACCCCTACAAACCACAAAGCTCTTCGCAAAACAAGGCTCTGCACTTTTTGCGTGCGTCTTTGAGACATTTTATAGCTCTTGCATCAGGTTACCTGGTGATCTGCCCATCAGCCATGCCGCACAGTGTACAATCCTTCCATTGTTTGAAAGCCTTCTTGTTTGACAGCAAATTCTATTAATGTGATGTGCTTGGCCAAAAATGTGTCACTGCTGCAGAGGGGAGAGCGAAAAGCGCCTTTGAAGTCTGAGTGACAAGTTTCATATGTCTGCGTGGGGCAGAGGGAACGTGAGCTGGAGCAGCAGTCCTTGGGGAGGAGGGGGACGGGGATGAGGATGGTCCAACAGCTGTGGGTGTGGGCTCTGCTGGGGGGTTCTTCTTTGCAGAGGCTGCACAGTGATTTTTGGCAGAGGGATGGGTATCTGCGCAGCCTTATTTCTAATAAAACTTGGTGCCCATGGAGGAGCAGGGTAGATCTTGCTTGTACCCAGCAGCGTATTTGGCTCAATGAAGTCAATGAAGATCAATGGAGGACAGTTTCTGTTCAGTGAAGCTGTGAGTCTGTATAAACAGTGCAGGTTGTGTGTGTCCCACTGACAGCCGGCTCATGGAAGGCAGGGATGTGCTGTCACTTTCTCACACTTCAGCAATGTTCTGTGTAGCTTCTCCTGTCAATACAAATCTGATTTGAATTGGCCTGAATTGACAGAAACCCATTGACTTGAACAGGAGATGGATCCAGTCAATAAGCTCTCATGCCTCGCAGCATGAGGCAGTCGCTAACTCAGGGTGGGCTAGAAGGAAATATCCCTGATGTGTTGATTATTCCATAAAATTGTCCACTAGGAGGATTTATGGACTTTTAGTTGCTCACAAATACAACGCACAGCGCTGCAGGGACCATTAACCTGTTCTAACCCAACAGCTCCAGGGTTCTGCAGCTCTGAGTCTCCCCCCAAAGAGTGCGGTGGAAATGCTGAGCACCGCAGTGGTTAAAGCACAGAAAGGAGAAGAGTTTATTGCTGGATCTTAATCTGTTCAGCAAAGCCTGAGACGTGCCCTCTGCAATCCCTGTCCTTGCAGGATCCTCCTGCTAGCTCCCACCAGCAGCATTCCTACAGTGCTCCTCAATTGGTTCAGCACGTAGGTGATCGGTGAGGTCCCTCCCATCCCAAACCATTGGGGGGGAAAGGGGAAGCAACCTCCTCCATTCCCTGGGCCACGGGCAGCTCATGCAGAGGTCAGCAGCTGTCGGCACGGCCCCTTTAAGCCATCCCTGTCCCTCTGTTCCCAGCGCTGTGAGGCTGCCTGTCAGCGGGGAGCATAAAACAGATTGTGACACAGGGCAGTGATTTTTTTAACAATCCTATTATGAAAGACAGAGTGCTCCCATTTCCTTTGCAGCTTTTATCAAGACTTAAATTGCTGCCAAGGGAGGGAAAAGAAAAAAAAAAAAAAAGAAAAGAAAAGAAAAAGAAAAAAAAAAAACACCAAAAACCAAAAACCTTCACTGCTTTTATTTTTAATTTTTTTTTTTTTTTAAGAAAAGATTTTGCTTAGTTACTAAATTCCTCCCTAAGTCTCCTCCAAGCAGAGATCCAACAGTATCCCTATTAAATTATATAGAGCGAGTCCAGTCCTTGGCTGTCAGCGGGACCCATCAGTCCTAATTTATCGCCCCAGGAAACACAGTACAATTATGGTAATAAATAATAATAGGATTCAGTACATGACAACATGAATGATGGAGCCTCTCAGAACTCATTTACATTGCTTTGTGTTGCAATCACCCTGCTTCTAATGTAATGCCAAGCAAATGAGCCTTTTTGAATATTGTGCAATCTATTGCAAGTCAACTGGCACAAAACTCACTCAATAAATCATGTTCAAACACATGCCTCTAATGACAGGTAAATCAACAATGAAGTAATTGCATTTAATGTATTGAAATACTGGACAAAAACAGTGACCTCGAAGTGACTTTTTGTAGAAGGTTTGATATAGTTGCAATGGCAAATGGGTCTTTTTTATCGGGCCCTCCTTGCTCAGATGCACACGTGAGAACCGATGATGCTGTTCCATCACACAGCCGTATTTACAGCCCTCCTCCTCCCGGCTGCATTGCTGGGCTCACTCATGGGCCCACGTAACCCCTCGCTGAGGATGGATGTGGTGAACAACCAGTGAGGCACTGCAGAGCGGTGTGACTCCATCAGAGCCATCAGCTCTGCCCATCCGCTGCGCTGGGGTTCAGCTCTGTCGCTTTCAATTGACTTTGTTCTGAGTTTCCCTGATTTCCGTGTTTCGTTTGTTGCAATAGAAGAGGGAAAAGAAGGGCTGGGCTGCAGAGCAGAGGCTTCAGTAGCACCTCCTGTCAGCCCTCCTGTGCTTTCTTATGGGTGATTTCTGGGTGCTTGGACAGTCAGGCAATGCACTCCTCCAAGTTCTGCTTAACCAGAAGCTTTGTGTTTGGTGGCACAGCCAGCAGTAGAATTACATTTCTGATTGTTCATGGGATGTTTCTGGGGAGAATGCAAACCTGATTCCCCAGTGCCTTGTGCAGACATTGACTCCTTTGCAGAATTTGCCTTCGGGCCCATTTCTGTGGTCCCAGTGGCCCTGGTGACTCTGTGTGCAGAGGGGGAGCTGAGCCAACAGCATGGAAAGCAGAGCTCTGAGCAAAGCAGACCTTCCATGTTGTCCCATAGAAAGAAGGTATCGTGGCAGAGGAACATTTTAGGATTCTCTTTGAGGGCTAATGAAGAAACGGCTTGACAGCTTTTGGCTCTGGCTTTCTTCCCTTACCCTTCCCTTGCAAGGGAATTTGTCAGGTGTCAAAGGTCTCCCTGGATTCTTCAGGCGGTGGAAAGGCTTTACATATCCCCAGGCTTGACTGTCTCTGCTGATAGCTCCCATATGATATGAGCTGATTAGCAAAGCGTCTAGAGTCAGGACAAAAGAACTATTAGCTCAGAAAAAAAAGAAAAGAACAAGAATTTCTCCAATTTTAGAAAATTGTTACCAGTTGTATTTACCATCCCATTTGTTCCTCTGCAGCAGGAATGAAAGGATGCAAGAGCCCCGTTTTCCTAGACACAATTCCTCCAGGACTTCACTCACAAATACTTCCAGAGTTGATCTTGTGGCATTTCTGCATTTGTTTGTTGCTGTTGGTTTTGTTGTTTATTTTGGGTTTGTTATTCTCCAGGCTGTTAACGATGGTTTCATGCCATCCCAGAAGCACGGAGGTATTTGCATTGCACAGCTGTGCATTGCAAGGCTGTGCATTATACAGCTGTGCATTGCAAGGCTGTGCGTTATACAGCTGGTGCATTGCAAGGCTGTGCATTATACAGCTGTGCATTGCAAGGCTGTGCATTATACAGCTGTGCATTACAGGGCCGTGCATTACAGAGTGGTGCGTGACACGTCAGTGTGTTTTACAGCTGTGCATTGCAGGGCTGTGCATTACACAGCAGTGCATCACACGGCTGTGCACACGTGCATGCAGCAGCCGTATATCGGCACGCGGGTCCTGCAGGGTTTGCTTGCACAGATTCTTTCCCCACTCCCCCTCCTGCTGTCTTCCCTGAGCCCCCTGGTGTGAATTAATGTCAGCAGTTTGGCGGCAGGAAATAGACTCACTCCCCTTGTCATTTTATTACGCAGCTCCCAAGAGCCAATAATCAGGCTCTGGCTGTGAAAAGGCCCCGGCTTAGGCAGCTTGATTAATGACTGGGGGTCACCGCGCTCCACCTTTCCCACTGGATCTCCGAGGCACACATACAGCCCAGCTGGAAGTGAACAAGAGTCTGAAAGTGAGGAATAAAGAGGCTGAACAATCAGGAACCAAAAACAGCCGCGGCCAAAACAAAAGGGAGGAAATGCTGCTTCATCCGAGAGCTGTGGGTTTTTTTTCCCCGCGGTGAATTCAGTGGAGCTGCGTTAAGTGGAAGTGGGGATGGGTGCAGCCTGCGGGGGTTTGGGAAAGTTTTTATTTTGGCGTAGGTTTTGGGTGATGTGAATACTTCTTTCCCTTCTCTGTCCCTCCACCATTCATTCTGCTACTGAGAACGAGTCCTGTGCTTAGGAAACACCAGGAAAGAGGGGGGACTAAAACGGGAAAGGAGGATCCAGGAGGAAAAAAGCAGGGCAGAGAGCCTGCAACTGTACATCATTCAACAGGAGCAGTAGAAATCCCTCCTGGTAGAGTTATTGGTCTCCAATGCTCTGCCATGAGCCACATTAACCCCCAATCTGTTCACTTCCCTTGGTCAACACAGATCACCTCCTGACCTTTTTGCACCATCCTCTTACCGTGACTTCACCACTTGCTCCTCTTTGTAGGCACAAATGCAGCATGCTCAAAGTAGAGCGTTTTTCATTGAGGTTTAACTTGATACATCCCAACTTTTGTTCACTCCAATGGCAAAGAGTGGCTCAGCTCGCAGCGATGGCGTTGCTGCTCTGCGCTCAAGGCTGTGCAGAAGAGAGATGAAATGTTGCTGTTGCCCTACTTTGCAGAACGAGGAGCGATAGTGGAAGTGGGGGAAATCGGTCCAATAACACTCAAGAAACTGGCAATAAGGGAGGCATGTCAGTCACTGGTGAGAACAGAGGGAGATTTTGGATTTAATTCACCTCAAATTTCAGTTGATTCTGCACAAGTGATTTTTGATTCACTGCAGACAAGAAAAACGCTGATTTGCTGGCTGAGTCAGCTCGAGGAATCTCATTTGGGTACGGCAAGTTTTGTTTTGTTGTTAAAATAAACAATGAAAACGTCTTCATCAGAAGAAAAGGTGAAACGCTGCCCTCAACTGAACTCCTGGTCTTTAGGGAGGCAGAGAAAATTTCTGTATGTAATTTCCCACTGTGCTAGGCAATTCTATGTAAAACAAGCTGGGCTTTGAGATGGAATGGGAGGGGAAGGAAAATGAACTGATGTAGCCACAAAGTTTCCCAGACCTTCTGGCTCGCAATAGCAAATCCTCATCATGAAGTCCCCATGCTATGCTCCCTCTGCCCCCCAGCACCTTTCCCAGCACTCTGTGCCGCACAGCTTTGTGCCAACGCTTGGGAGGATCTTGAGCAACGTAGTAAGAAAGACACCATGGCAGTCACTCTATTTTTCTTTGCTTGCTTTCATCCCATTTCTCAGTAGCTTGAACGGCTTGGCCCATTCCCTGACACTGACATGGTCCTCCCAGCACCTCCCAGTTTCCCAATCCCATGCCAGCTGCCGGCCCCATCCCTCCCACCTTTCCCCATTTCCCCAGTTGTGTTGGTGTCACCCAGCTGGATTCAGGGACCCCGATGTGCAGAGCAGGGAGGTCAGGCTCAGAACTGCACAGGGCTTCAAACAACTCCGCTCAAGATCCAGCAAACTCAATACCCGAGGAAATTAGGTTGCTAGGATCCCAAGATTGTTTATTATGCTCTCAACTTTAATTAGCTGTAAGTAACATCATGTCAGTGTTCTGCCACAAATGTTAAAGCTGTCAAGGCAATTTTACTGAGTCTGGCAGCTTAAATCAGAAACAAGAAAGTCAACATGTCAATAATGGATCTAGACATGATGGATATATTAAAGGGGAAACCTAAAAGTTCTGGACTTCATTATACTGACTTCAGCTCGGAAAATGCATGCCTGAGAAATCTGCACCTCATTGGAAAAGCCCCTTGGAGATATTGTTCTCAATTATGGGGCACTTCTCCTCACCTTCCTGCAGTTGGTTTCTGCAGTGTGTTCCTTATGAAACGAATTAAGGAAAAGAGCAGGGGGTGGAAATAACCCATTCAGGTTCAATTTCTACCAATATATCTGCAGAGGTGAAGAGGGTACGGTGAATCAGTTGCTCCCCTTTGAAAAGGACTTTAAAATCCCGAAAACAATGCAGTCAGGTTTAACACAGGCAGGTTTTTTTTCACAACAGGTTAAGTACTAGGAAGCATTTCCTTGCTGGAATCCAGGAGCTAGTGCTTGGTGCAACACCTGAGCTTAGCAGCTGCCCCCAGGGAGGAGTCTGCCTCCTGCCTTCACTGAGACACTTGGCTTTTCCAAAGCATTTCTGTTCCCATTCGCTGCATTTGGTTTGGGATTGGGGTCAGTGTCACCCTTCCCCTGCTGGTCACTCTACACAGCCCTACAGATGCTGCTCACACTTTGCAGCTGCCTTTCCCAAAGCTCAGCAGTGTGCTAAGGCCATCACAGGATGACAAATTTGGCCCCCGTGCTCAGCTTGCTTTCCCTTCCATGTTTGGCTCTCCCAGATGTTGTTGGTCATTTCCGGGTTGTAATTAATAACAATAAATCAAGCGAGTCCATCAGGGCTGGCTGCTTCCTGCCACCACTTGGCTTAAAGGGAGGCGTTGTGTTTTTTTTCTTTCCAGATTTTCCAACTGTTGGTCAAGGGAAGCTGTCAGATGGGGGCTGTTGGTTAATAATAAACCCCACCACATTTCCTCCCTGGGAAAGTAACATCTCCACATCTGCTTTTGGGTGGAAACATCTGTTCCGTCCAAGCCCTGTCTGTCTTGAGAAGAGACAGGCATTCTGGGAAAGCGTTCCAGCTGGGTGCGATTTTTGCTGCTTCTTTTTTTTTTCCCCTTGCCCAGAAATCTTCCTGACATTGCAATGCGCCAACAGCCAGCAGTATCCAAACGTTTGCCAGGCGTTTGTCTCTTGCACAAAGCAGTCCCAGCAACCCAGGAAGTCATGAAAGATGCAATGAGATGGAGGAAAAGAAAAAAAAAAGTTCTCTCTTACGGATGCAAGCATATAAGAAAGGTGTTGTCAACAGTGTGAACACACGGGAGCACAGCAGTTGGGGCCTTGCACAAATGGGAGTCTTGTTCTATAAACAAGTGTCAGTCAATATAGCAGCAAAATTAAGTACACACTACAGTACACATGGTGGTGTTTGGCCCTGAGGCATCCCACCAAGGAGCAAAAATCCCCATTGCCGCTGTCTGCGTGCTGCTGTGGGCTTTGCTTCCTCCAGCAAAATGTCCACATCTTGCATTGCATCAACACTCTGTCAGCTGTAGTGACATCTCCAGCAGACCTGAATCATGGTGTGCTGTGCCAGAGCACACAAACAACATTTGACATTGGCTCAGGTGCATCTCCAATCTTTATCTTCTTGGTTCAGAAGCAGGTAGACGAGCAGGGAATGCTACCATCTCACTGCTATGGCCAAGCAAGCCCCACTTCAGTGGTGCTCCACTTGTGGTTTCACTCCACAGCCACTTCAGCTTCCAAGCTCCACTTTCACCACTCATGTTCATCATCACCTCCACGTGCTGCTGTCCCATCTGAGAGGCTTCCAGTGCACAGTGAACCACGAGGACTGCTCTTTGCTGCCAGGCACTCTGCCCAGAGCCGGCATCCCTCCCTTCCTTGGAAGCTCTGTGCTGTCAGCGGCAGGCACTGCCCGTCCTCCTGCCCAAGGCTGCCATGGAGAACCTCTGACAATCCAAGTTGCTGTCCCCAGCTGTTGCCCTCTGCCCTCTCCCCACTCAGAGTGGTGAAAGCAAGCAGCCACTGCCAGTGAGGCTGAGGCTCTCCTTCCTCACCCCGTGGGCTCTTCCTGTGTTGCACTGAACATTTGTTCCTTGTCGCTTGAGGGGAAGAGCACAATGTGTATCAAAGCCAACAATGCTCCAGCAGTGAAAATGTGAGGAGAGATGCTAAACAGCTCAGGAAGGGATTGCGAGCTTCGGAGTGATGAAGTGGAGAACCGCAGCAGTGTGGCTGCAGAGGATCCAGGCCAATAATTTATTTTCCTGCGGTCTCTGTTACTGCAAACAGAGGCTGCTGTGGACACATCCGTGCCCCCGGCACAGCCCTGTGCTCCCAGCCCTGAGCGTATGGCAGCTCTGTGTGTGCTGGGAGAGATGTCACCGGGAGCTCCATGCCCCGAGGCCCAGCAAGAAGTGTGAGGAGTCAGTAGGAGCCCTGCCAGGCAATTGCTTGACTTTGGATTTTCTTTCATCACCTTTTTTTTTTTTTTTCTTTTTTTTTCTCCCCCTTCTTTGGATTGCAAAGGATTCCGGGTGGCAGAGATTGTGCAAAGAAAGGAGGGCGTGGATCAGGAAGATTGCGCACATCGACCCTGGGGTGGCCCAGCTCACTTCTGCATGCAGAGCAGAGCAGTTGGTGTATGTGCAATTAGCTGGGGCTGGACGGATTGGGAAGTAGAGCGAGGAGCTGTGCAGCACCACAGAGTGAGTGATTGCCCAGGGCAGCAACGCAGCAGCCACTGCCTCTCTGTAGGCATTCCCCAGTCAGTACTGCGCTTTGCTTGAGCTGGAAGCCATGCTGCTGTTAGGATATGGGATACAGAAGTAACCAGCACAAGGAATGCCATCTATTTCTCAGAGTGGAAGGGAGGGATGCACAGTACTTTAAGGAATTAACTCTGGGAGCAGGAGGGAAAGCATCCTCAGCACATCCCCACCAGGCGTGCCTTGATAACACAGCACATCATCCTCCCACCTCCTCCTCTGGGAGTCCAAAGGTACCTCCCAATCTCAGCAGATTAAAAGCTGCCACAGTGCTATAACCACCTCCAATGCAAACCTGGGGAAACTGAGGCATTTTGAGGTGCTCTGTGCTCCAGAGGAGCTGCTGGAGGAGCAGAACTGGAACACTTTTCTCCCTACTGCTCCCCATCCATCCCCAGCCCCAGTGCCCCTCCACTCTCCCTGCCTGGCATGTTGAATTCCCATGGCAGAGGAAGATTTGTGTGCAGCATCCTGCTGCCTCCATTCATGGAGCAGGACAGGGCCTGCCTGCTCCCCTGCTCTCCAGCCATGTGTTGTACCCCATGAGCTGGCTTGTGGCATTTATTAGCGGAGCAGAAAAGTGCTTGCCTCATCACAGAGAGCAGCTGGAGACAGAAAGGTTTTCAAAGGCATGTGACTGACCTCTACCTCGGCTGCTGGGGGCCGCGGATTGCCGACTCAGTGGAATTTTTTCTTCTTTCCTCCGTCTCTCTCCCTCTCCTGTTCCTTTTCGCAGTGTCCTGACCTTGTGAGGCCGTGGTCTCCCCCCGATCCATCTCCCAGCGCTCAGTCTCTCCTGTGAACTCATGCTGGGAGATTAATTGCCACTATCGCCCCTAATCCATCACACTTCCCAAAGATTGTTTTGACATCTAGTTAATTTTTGGCTGATGATTTATCAAATTCTTATTACCGTGCTCTGAAGGGGCTCATTTATTGTGTTGATTCATGGTAATGATAAAGGGGAACCTTTTTGAATTTTAACTACATTCCCTCATGTTCTTCCCAGCACAGCTGAAGAGGAAAAAGGGAAAAAGTATAGCTGGGGACTCTTAATTCCGTGGGTAAAAAGGGGAGGAGAAAAAAAACACCCTATCCTCCGTTATTTGTTTGAGAGCCAAAAGTCCTAAAAGAAGTTAATATATATTAAGACATATTTTTAGAGTTCTGGTCTGGACTGTGTTTCAAGAGCATCCCCCCAAGGCTCTTTAAAACATTTATTGCCCTGTAATATTACCTAAATGTCTACTACCATTTTATTCAAATAGAAGTTAATGCTAAATGATGTCAGTCATGTACCAGTGGAAATGTAAAACATGTCTCTCTGCCAGTCCATATGGCAATTCCAGCTTTTAAAAGTACACAGAGAATTTTCTGCAGCCCTCCATGTCATTCCCCCATCTTTGTTCCCACCTATTTTTAATTTGCTGCGCAGTTTTTAATAAGCCCAGATGGTAAAGGAAACACAGTAAATGTCCACTCTCCGTTTCTCTCCAGGCAGCTCAGGGAGCCGGAGCCCTTAAAGGAGGGGAAGGAATGTGGCAGCAGTTTGCTGGCTCCGTAGATGGGTTTGGGGTTGCAGAGCTGCTGTAGGATGTGCGCTGAGTGGGGTCCCGTGGGTTGGGGTCACAGAAGTTAATGGGAGGGATGCTACTGTGCTCAGGTCACAGCCTCAGAAGCCTGGGGGAGAGCTCCTGGCTCTGCCCTGGTCCTTCCTTTGTGACGCCAAGCAGTGATGTTTCCTCTGCACCCCTCAGTTCCATACATGTGAGCGGGGAGGATAACTCAGCTCTTTCTCCACCTGTCTGTGACACGAGCATTGCACAGCCACTAGGGTGGAGGATGCACTCAGGGCAGTGCTGCCCAGACCTGGCACAAGTTGGCTGGGAGCTCCTGGGGCTTTTTCATTAGGTGGGGCAAATTCCTCAGCAGCTTCCATCGAAAGGTGGTGGTATTAGATGGGAAAAATAGGGCAAAATACCCAGAAAAAAAAACATCTGTTTTTCTGTTTTCCTTAAAGAAAGTCCCAGAATTTAACAAAAATAAGGATTTGAAAACACTGATGATCCGTCGATTGCTACTGAAAGTCAGGTCCCACCCCAGTGCTGGGGTAAGCCTGAAGCAGGTTGGAAGCTCCTGAGAGGCGGCTGTTCACCTGCACCGTGTGCTCTATCTTTTATTTTTCTTATTTCTCTCTTCTTCCCCTCCTCTCCCTCCCCTTTTCCTCCCTCCCCCTCGTCCTCTGCGCCTCTCATTTTCCATCCCTTTAAATGAGGTCACCCTGACTGAATGAAGGACGCAGAGAGCGGGAGAGGTCACGCATTAGCACTGCTATAACTGCGCTGCTACTGAAACCAGGCAAGTCATCCATCACGGCCTCCACTACTCCATTAGGCCCCGCATGAAATATGCCCTGCTCTGGATCGCACGGCCATACATCTCCCCGTCTAGACACCTTCCTGTTGTGTGAAGATCAATGCCGTGCGGTCATGCATCATGTGTCATCCAGTAGCCCTCACTCTAATAATCGTGTCTATTCTCCAGTCTGCAGAATAAATTATGGGCGCTGTGAAAGTACTATATTATTCAGCAACCTTGGTCACTAATGGATTATTGGTTTATTGGCCGATAATGTGAGCTCCTTTTTTTTTTTTTTTTTGGCTGGATCCCGTCTTTATTTATTTATTTATTTATTTATTTCCATGGTTGTTATTCTGAGTGATGGCTGATTTGGGTTCTCATCCACAGGCTCTCACCCTCGCAAAGCAATTGCAATAATAAAGCCCTTTGACCGTGGGCCTACTGCACTGGCTCATGCTTAATAAGGATGGCTTTGTCTGGAATAGAAGTCAGGTCTCTCTCTTTGCCAGCTTGGTTTCCCATTGGACTTTATTCCCTGACCCCTTTTTATAGACTCATGGGATGGTTGGGTTGGAAGGGACCTCAGATACCATCGGTTTCCAACCCCTGCCATGGGAGGCTGCCAACCACTACGTCAGGTGGCCCAGGGTCCCATCCTGCCTGGCCCTCAGCACCTGCATGGGTGGGAATGGGATGATGTCTGAAGGGGCTGGGAGCAAAGAGCCGGGGGTTCCCTCCAGGTGCCTGCAGGCATTGCTGGTGATGGCACCCATCACCCACTGGGCTGGCAGGTGGCACAGGAGGAGGAGGAGGAGGAGCCCCGTGGTGAGAAAGGGCTGGGCTGGGCCGGACAGACTCATCTGGCACAGCGTTAATTGTGTGTAAGAGTGCTGCACTGCTCCGCCGTGCCTGCCTCAGTGTCAGCTGCTAATTTGTTGCTGTTTGTTTGTACATGACAGTAATGTGTTTACCTCATTAGGGGATGTCAAAGTTCCCCAAATCTGTAGCTGGGAGATTACGGATTTCCTTTGCTGACACGCGGAGGAAGCGCAGCAGACGAGAGAGAAGGGTTTTGGCAGTGGGATGCAGGCAAAGCAAAAGGATGCATTAACCCTTGGAGAGCTCAGTCTGACCGACAGAAAGCCACAGCCTTCCTGGGAAGGGGCTGCTGCTGTTTCCCCAAACCAGAGCCATGTGTCAGGCTGCGGCCATGAAATCCCCTTGGACATCACAGCAAGGACTGTGATGTAAAAGCTGTAAAAGCTCTTAAAGCGAGGACATGAGAAAGAATGGGCATATAAAGAGAGATTAGAAAACAGCCTCTTATACATCGCCCTCAGCTGCTCAAACCACTGCCAGGTCTGCGTGCAGCTACTCATTGAGCGGCCGTTTTCCATTAGTTATGATTAAACTACCCTGCAGTTAGTTGTTTGTTCACTACCTTCCTCCAGCCACTTCTAATGTTGGCCATAATTATTGTAGCGGTGGAGGAGTCCCTCACACAGCCCTGCCTTCCTCCTCGGTGGGTTTGAGGCTGGCTTTGGAAACATCCAGAGCCTGAGACGGGGTCTGGGTAACCAAAGGCTGCAGATCTTAGTGTCACTGTCCCCTTTTTGAGGACATTGGACCTCAGTGACTTATGCCTTCCCTTATCTGATGGCTTTCACACCTGTCTGGTTTACAGGAGGGCTCTGAGAATTAACTAGTTAAGATGTTGCTGATTATTCTGAAGCTACAGAGGATACTGCTGCCTGGTTTGTCTGCCAACACACCACATTCATCACCTTCCATGTGAATGAATTCCTAGGATGCTGTCCAAACTGACAAGAGGAGCAGGGAACACTTCCTGTGAGGGCAGAAAGAAGGCATTAGGAAACTAAAGGAGCAATTCAAGAGCCACATCCCACTCCCACATCCCTGTTTTCGTGGTCCCCCATGCCTCAAGAGGCCAGCAGTGCCATGCACCCATCCCTGCAGCATCATGTCTGCAGCTCTTGGAAGAGGAAAGGGAAAACTGGGAGGACGAGGGAAGGTCTGCCTTTGCTCCACAGGGTCACTGCATCACATGCTGGGAATTCCTCAGCAGCTGGTGCCTGACAGGCAGGAGTATCTTAGGGAAGATCTCTGCAATCGGCTTGACGGGAGCGGCTGGTTCTGCTTCCTCTGAGACACAACTCCAGCACTACTGCTGATCAGATAGGAGCTGCATTACAAGGCAATATTGTGGTTTCCCTTAATGTCCTGCCAAACTACATTTGTCTTCTCATTCCTTCCCCACCCTGCCTGAGTTGCTCATGGAGAGAAAGCCTTCCTTGTGAGGAGGAAGGAGCTGGGGCTGATCAAAGCCCTAATGTAAATGCTGATGAGTGTGAGGAATGAGGCAGAATAACTTAGTTAGAGGTACTTTAACTGGTTCCTATAGAGAGATCTTGACCTGAAAGGATGCATGGAGCATCCTACAAGGCTGAAGAAGCAGTGGTAGAATCCCGGTAGGTTTCCCTTTAGTATTTCCCAAACCATCAGGAATGTGGCTCAAAATTGGTAGCCTTCCAAATATGTAAATCCACAGTGAAGAGCAGGGCGATGTGATTGATGTGGCTGAGTGCCGTTCAAGGCCTGGAATGGTGATGTGTGGAGGGCTGAGGAATGGCTGTGCTTGGGTCTTGGTGCTGCAAGGAGCAGCCCCTGTTTGGGCAAAGGGCAGGAGTGCAACAGCTGAGTCTGTCCTTATCTCTTAAAATCACTGAGGAATTGCAGCGATTTGTTCGTGTGCCTAAACACTGCTGCCGAGGTCTGCTCACAGTCATCCTGAATCATCTCAGTGTAAAGGAGAAACCAAGTAAACAGCAACAGCCACATCAGACCCTGAGCAGCACCAGCCAAAAATATTGCTGCGTGGCGCTTCCAAGTGCCATCAAGCATATGGCTAGCAAGGGCACTTTGTCATCTCTGCCTAGCAGGACTGAAATACTGTGCCGTCAGCTTCCATCTGCATCTGTCAATGGAAGAAGGCTTCCATCATGCAACCTCTGTAGGTAGCGAGGGAGAAAGGTACTCTAAGGCACTCTGTTTTCTCCAAAAATTGGCAGAAAGGCCGGGCAGTGGCTTTGCTCAAAGCATCAGAGTACAGGTGGTAGCAGCCAGGAGGTGTTGTGGCCATGGATAGGTAGGCTGAGCCCCGAAGAATTACAAAGAAGCTTGTGCTGATTTTAATTATACATAAAATCAGATGGAACTGTGCATGCACACATCTGGCTGTGCAGAGGCAAGAGCACATGTGGCCATTAGCACCCAGCACCTGCACACATGGCTAACAACTGCCAGCAGGCATGGATGGCCATGGGGCTGTGTCATATCAGCGCATGTGTGCATGGGGAAAAGAGAAAAAAGAAAAACTGAGAAAGGAAATGGACTGAAACCTCCCAGCTTTCCTCTATCTGCAGCTCCAGAGATCTCTTTCCTTGAAATTGCTCCTTGCCACAGTGATGTAGGGCTCGCAGGGCTGCTTGGGACCCTCTATCCATCTTCTGCAGTCAGAGGGAGAGGAGAAAGGGGGAACTCCCCAGTTCCTGAGTGCATTTCTCCATTTGTTTGATCCATAGCCATGGCCCTCCACCTGCAGAATCCCTCAACTATCACATTTCTCCTGCTCTGGCCGATAACGAAGATAATTGTTTCATCCACTTTGTCAAGCTGAAATGAAAAGAGGGCAAAGCAAAATGATGCCATCATAAATCATCAGGCTGAGACAGCAAAAAAAGGACAAGATAGTGACTTCATTAAGGGTTATGTATTGTGTCATTAAGTTGGCAGGGGTCACCTTTCATGTCACGCAGCAGCCCCATGATGCATTGCTGGCTCCTCTTTCCAATAAAATTAAACGTAGATGTAAAACTGATTAGGCCGTGTTTGCTTCAGCCCAAGGCAAGGGAACTGCATGGGGAATAATTGATACAAGATCGCGACTGATTTGTAATGGCAGCGATTTCTCTTCCTGGTCATTTCTTCGCTGACCTTGCCCATTAAAATAAGCCCAGCTGCCTCGAGAAGAGAGACGCACGTTCCACCCATCCTCCCCCTGCCTGGAATTCATTTCCTCACTCTGTTTCCTCGGGTTTCTCACTCAGTATCCCCACAGGTTGGCGGTCCATGGCTCAGTGTGATGGGGCGCAGCCACTGGTGCCTTACTGGTGTTACTGGTACCTCCAACCTCACATCACTCCCTGGCTGTGACACTGCGCTCCTTCCTGGAAGGCACTGCCACCCTCCTGACTCCTCCGCCTGCTGCTTGCTCCTTGGATGCCCTTTATTTCCCCTTTCCTTCCCCTGCAGCATCTGTCTGACAGCACAGTGCCCACGACAGCACTCCATGCTTCACAGGAGCCTCCCTGGTGCCCCATATGTTTTGGTGCCCAAGGAGCCTCAGCACATTTACGCTCCCACCACTCACAGCGCTGTCAAGGAAGGGGAGGGAAAGTGAGATCAGTCCAGGGGTGAAGGTGGAGGCAGTACCAGGATTTTAACTTCTGCTTGCGCTTTCCTGCAGGGGGATTGAAAGAGGAAAAATACAATGCTCAGCTGGAGCACAGCACAGAGCTGGAAAACATTCGACCTGGGTGGCTTTCAGAGGGATTACTTATCCACTTAGAGCTAAATATGTGTTTACATGATCTGATGGAGCAGAACTCTCACTTGCAACAACTGCCTCAGTCTTGATGCCTTTTGGCCAAGGTTTTCCTAAGTGGCTTCTGGATTTGGGGCACTCAATCAGAGAGGGGGCCCCAGTTTGTGAGCAATGCCATTAAACCGTGCTGGAAAACTGCCTTGAGCGATGGTGGAGTGGATTCGTCCCGTGGCCACAGAGCACTTTACAAACCCCCAGCCCTTATTTGGGGGTGGGTTCAGGGCCCTCCTGATCCCCTCCTTCACTCAGGTCAGGGAACCTCCCAGCTCTCAGGCAATTGATTGAACCAAACGCTCACAGTAATGACACTGGAAAGAAGCAGAGTAAATAACAACCGTTGAATCCCCTTTGCAATGAAAAACTATTAGAGAGACAGAACCAGTAAAACAAATACCATTCCATGCGTCAATCTGAGACATATGAGCTAAAAATACATAGAAGGAGAGAGCACACATGAGAGAGGGAATGCAAAAGCCTTATAAATGGCGAAGTGAAAAACACCCATTTCCCATGCAATAACTAATACGGTGTGGAACAAAGGAGCTGAGGAGCTGAGACCTTCTCGCCATAAACAACCTAGGGAAATATAAACATTTTCTAGGGCTCAGATGGCTGATGCTTTGATTTTATTTTACTTTTCTATACATTTGACAGCTAAATTCAGTCATTTGTGAACAACGTGTCCATAAAAATGAGTAACAGTGATTGGAGGTATCTTATTTTTGTTTCAGTGCGCTCTGGAGTGATTCTCCGGAGCTGCTCCAACCAGTGTGGAGAGGAAGGGATGAGATCCTCCAGCAGATCCTCAGTCACTGTTTGCAGACCTCACAACAGCAGAATTCCCCCAGTTTACACCGCTGGGGATGGGGCCTGGAGGGCTTCTGCAGTGCTGGCTCCGAACTCTAAATAACGCTGTCCTCAGCTGCACTGTTTGGGATTTGTTTGCAGAGCCCCGTTGGAGGCAGCTGTCTACAGAGCACTGCCTGGGACAGGCACAGGGGTGGGCTGCAGAGATTTTATCATCTCTTCAACTTTTTCCCTTCTTTAATTATTTCATCTATGTCAAAGCGGAGCAGAGGGGTTTTTCCAGCAAACAGAACAAACGAGGCGTTCCTTACCAACCTTCATTTGTGTAGTTGTGAAGTACATCTGCACGAGACCTGGAAGGGGCTCTGGCTGTTCCTGCTGCAGTTTTGGTCTGTTTTCTTCCATAAACTGCCCATAAAATACAGGTGAAGCTGGTAAATTCCCTGTACTTCACTTTACCTGCCTGCACAAGGTACCTCGCCAACATGAACTGCTTTGGGATCCTGGGATTAAGGAAACCTTAAGATTTGCTTTCTGTTCTCAGCAATGTAAATCTTTATGGGAGTTTGTATAGCCCTTCTATAGACACTGTAGCTATGGTAGCACAAGGGAATGAATTTTACTCTCTGTCCATCTCAGTGTAAACAAGCATTTGGGCCTCAGGTTGAGGAATTTCCCCAAACCAGGGGCCGACGTTGGCAGTGGGTGGAGGGGAGCAGGTCCTGGGGGTGAGTTCCCTGGGTACCCAAGGATTACTTGGCTGGGAACTCGCTTAGGGGCAGATCCTAAATCATACAGACCAGTGCTGTGCATCTGCTCTTCAGTGATGTGATATTAGGTGATATTTAAAGCTAAAGCCGGCTCTGGTGGTGAGATTTACCAGGTTGGAAAACGGAGCAATAAGGCACCATGAGCAGTGGAAATCAACTGCTATGCAAAAAAAAAAAAAGACAGGGAAAAAAAACCCAAAAACCACATATATTGTCAAAAGTCCCATCTGGAGGGCTTGGGCTATGCAAGATGGGGATTTCCATGCTCAGGTCCCAGGTCCCAGAGAGGTGCTGGGGCTCAGAATAGTCTCAGTAAGTGCTGCAGCGACCGAGCGCACCGCGGCACAGAGCTGCACTCCATCCACACCTCTGACCTCCCAGCATTTAGAAAAGACATCTTCTGAGATGGATGCACACCCGCAGGGACGGTGAGAAAGGGCAAAGCGCATTCCTGCTGCACTCCCCCGCGCTCCGCTCGCAGCCTCTCCCACCACCAGTGCTCTTTTAGTGCCAGTTGTAACAGCCAGAAGACACGCGGGGAAAAAAAACTGGGGGCTCATTAAGTAGATCAAATGTTAAGGTAACATTATGTGCCACAGTGCATCCTGCAGGCTGCTGGGGACGGTCACCCGAGGTGGCTGTAATGAGCTCCATTTCTGCTCCTTCGCAGGGCTGCGGGAATCAGTGCTGTGCCTGAGGCTGCAGCAGAGCTCCCCATGCGCTGCCCTCAGCCCATGCACAGGGTGTTATGCCAGCCGTTCCTAGGAGCTGTGGGCTGTGTGAGTTCAGAGGTGCCAGGGTGCACCAGGCACTGCACAGTGAAAACAAGAGGAGCTGAGATGATCCCTGCTCCCAACATCACATTGCCCAGTGCCTCCGTTGGCTTCTGCCCAACTCGTGCCACAGAGTCAGGATGGTGAGCTCTGATCCCAGAGCGATTTTTCTTAATGTCTTTATATAGATGAGTTAACTCAGAGCCTTTCCAACACAAGCATGTTTTTCTGTTCCTTCATCCTGACCTTGGCATTTTCTTTCTCCACTCCAAGTTCTCTGCTGTCCTCTGGCCAGCTTTGCCTCTCATTTGTCAATGTTATTATTGAATTTTCAAATGCCAGTAGTGCACATAAATCAATGGCTGGCTTCTCCCCAGTGGCATATCCCTGCCACATGTGGTCATTCATTTTTTTTAATAAGTCCTCCTCTCCTTTCACCCATTTATAAAAATGCATCTTGTTCGCCTGCCGCCGTCCATCATCCGGTGAGTCCAGCTATTTGTTGCCCCTGAGTGCTTATTCATCAACGTTTTCAAAAGCAAAATCACTCTTCGCCTCCTGCTCTTATTGTGCCATCAATCTCGACTGGGGATCAATAAACCTCACTTTTGCAATTTTTCCCCCCATCGTCCTGCACTGGCTTTCCCAAAGTCTGGTGGTTGTATTTACATTTCCAACTGATCACCGGGAGCAGGGCAATGACAGAACTGAGCAGCAGGATGCTTTCATTTGCTCCCAGCATGGCAATAACTCGGTTGGCATCACTCATCCCACCTGCAGACCCCAAGGTTCGAACGCTCATCTCCTTCCCTCTCTTCTCAGCCTCAGGATTCCAAATGGGGTGAAGATGAGCCCTGGCCATGAGCTTCTCACAGACATCAGCCCTGGGGATGGGGAATGGGTGAATATTCTTCTTCTAAACCGAATTTAAATGAGAAATAGGTTTTCACTCAGAACTGAAATTGCCATTGAGAAGTCATTTTTATGTTGTTTTTTCTTTGTTTTTCAGTAATAACAATCAAAACTAAAACTTTTTTTTTAACTTTTCTACTTCAAGAATACTCTTAAAAGCATTACATTTATTACTGAAGCTGTTTCCAAGAAAACAGACCATTTTCTTTTTTGACCAGAAATGTTTTCCAAAGCTGAATATTTTCACCTGCCTTTTGAAAAAGCCAAACGCTGCTGTTACCAGCTTTATCTTCTTGTTGACTTTCTAAAAACCCCCACCTGAAAACACTTCCAGCTTCTGAGATTTTCCACCCCATGCAGATAATGAGGCTTTGGTTTGTGGCAATCACAGCTGTGATGGAGCACGTGGAGATGGGGCTCAGCCCCATGGGTTGGAGGTCACCTCCCCTGCACGTTGCATTTCCAGCCCTTTTCTGCATTCATTGGAGACAGAGGGGAGCCTGCCCTCTCAGCCCTTCCTTAACGAGGCCAGGGATGGGATGTCCCAAACTTTTCAACTGGAGAAACCTGCATAAAGGAGAAAAGCAGCAAACAAAAGCGTGTGCCGAGGCAATGAATTCGAGCCACAGTCACGAACATTTTGTGGTTTGACACTTAATTGATTAACTAATTTGAGGCAACAAGATTTAGTGTAGCAGCAGATTAGTGTGGAAGGGCCGATGAGGCCATGCTCCCATCTCCAGGCAGCGTTGGCTGCAGGAGCAGCGGAGGAGATCCCCCATGGCTCAGCACCAGGGGAGCGCAGCGGAAAGGTCAGGCGCTGACTTATCAGCATAGACAAAATCCCTTCCTATAATATATGTGTTTATTCTCAAATTAAATATATTAATGTATTATTTGTTCTTAAAATGTCATTCAATAGATAGTAGGCTTAGGTTTCCTGGCAGACCTTTGAAGCTTAAAGTGTAATGTAATAATAGTACATTAATCCATAAGCTACACAGCCTTCTCCCAGCAGACCCCAAACTCCAGAACTGGCTCCAAAGTGCTGAATTTGCTGCATCTGTTTCTAGGAATTTCTGTCTAACAATAGTGGGTTTGTTGGAGGCTGCTCTGCCCATTCCAGCATGAAATGCTGCTTTTCTCCTCCTCCATCTGTTCGGTGTTAACATTTGGGCACCTGTACTGGTGTTTCTGGGGGCAAAGGCAGGTGTCCCTCCCCGTAGCCACGCACATCATGGTTCCCCTGAAGCAGGGTGGGCTCCCAGTGCCGGATCCCACTCCCCACAGCCCTGCTGAGAGTGGAGCTGCAGAGCCAAGGTTTGGTTTGGGCCGAGCCCCAGTTTGAGCTGGAGGAAATGCTGCATTTGGACTTTTCCCCAGGCTGAATTCTTGGCACAAGGAAATCATCTCTTGGAAAAAAAAAAAAAGAAAAAAAAAAAGAAAGAAAGAAAAAAAAAGTCTTGAAAGAATGTCTCCATCTTTTCCTCCAAATCATCCATCCATCTATCTGTTTGTCTGTCTAGAGATGATAGCTTGATAGCTCTCTAAATGCCAAACCTGATGTTTTGGAGAGCTTGGAATCCTTCTCTGAACCGCTCTGATTTTAATTCTGCAAGTCTTAATACTTGATTGACAAATACAGCTAAACAATCCATCACAGTCGCCTTATCTAAAAAATGTAACCTTTTTCTGTTTATGGAACACGCACATGTGGAACATGTTTTTCTTTTACTGTCTATTTATTCCAGACAGTTCAGAGCATTTTTGTTTTTGTATTTTGCACTGGTTTTGCTGGCTCCTCCTGCCTTCCCCTACCGCACCTTTCACCTCTGGTTCCTGGAAAAGAGGCTCAACGCAAACAAACCCGGCTGTGCGTGGATGTGGGGCTGGGAGAGGAGGGACGGTGGAGCTCCAGTGTGGGGTAGGGAGCTCCAGTGCTGCAGCACTCAATGCATGCAGGTCACAGTTGGGCTGTAGAGCGCCGGGCGCTGCCACAACAACAGCAATTCTCATTGGAGAGCTGTAAGGGAGATGGGAACCCTCCTTCATTTCATACGATGTTGGTGGGCTGCCAACAGCAGTGGGAGCACCTGACAGAAATTGATGTTGAGGTTTTGTTCACCACTGTGGGCGTTATCGCCGTCGGTGTTGACAATTATTAAATTATGGCTGCTGCTCTAATGACAGTCAAAGTGATGTTGGTTAATTGCTAGGGCAAATTAATGGCTTTTGCAATTCCGTCTTTGAGGAGGAGCTTGATGGAGTGGCGATGCTGAAAGTGTTAATGCTGCGCGGAGGGACTCACGCGGCCCCGCTGCTGCCCCACTCCCATCCCAACCCCACCCCACTCAACGTCACGCTCTCCAGCCCTGCTCACAAATGGCAAATATGGAAATAAATCATGGCCGAAGGGATGGGATTTGGCAGGAAGGAGATCCCACCCCACTCTGCTTCCCAGAAGCTCCCACTGCCCCGGAGAGCAGAGATTTCCTGATGTGACCCCAGATCCCGGAGCCACAAAGGTCACTGAGGGAACATGCTGGGATCCTTCTCCTCAGCCCTTGTAATGGTATTAGCAATGACTGTTTCTTACTCAATCATACTCCCAAAGGATTTTCAATAAACTTTTTATGTGCCATAACTGTTACATTAAATAAAGCTGAAAGTATTGAGTAAACTGACTGTAAATCACTTTAGATGCCTTGGAATTACATTAAGTGTGAGAATTATGGATCTTTTGCTGCTCGCAGAAACAGAGAGACGACAGAGCCAGAAATTTTTATGCTGCCAACCCTTCTGAGGGTTTTTTTAATTATTTCTTCATGCCACACAACAGTGTTCTCCTTCTGTCCATGGCTCTTCCTGGGACACGTGGGGGCTGAGCTCTATCCCCGTGGTGTAGGATATGGCGGTGCAGAGGGAGATCTTCCCTTCTAACCAAGCTGGGGTGGCTGAAGCCTGGAGCTGAATGCTGGGGTGGTGTGGTAGAGTTGAAGAGCTCTATTGCATTGAGAGAGAGTTTCTGTTGGTAGCCCAGCAGGCAGTGCTACATCTACGCAAATATATTTGGATATAAACACCCTTAGGCACCCCAGAGTCAGCTTCAGTGCGTGTTCCATTCAGCACCCAATGGAGAGACGATGCGATAGAGCAGGAAAAGCGCCTTATGCTACAGGATAGGGGAACTGCTCCTTTCCCCCTCCAACCCCCTCTCCCAAACACAGCACAGCAAAGCTCTCTCCTGCCCACAGCCGCCCGATGAGAAAACAGTGAGCAAGGGGCTCCCGGTGGGAAAACCTCCTGTTCTGCTGATCTTGTAAATCAGCCGAATTCAGCATGTCACAGACACGTCCTACAGCACACAAGACAATGCCCAGATTTTTGTAGTGCAAAAGCATATTAACCTTTGTGTACTCTTGCCGGGTTTCGACAAAAGATGTCTGTTAAGAACTGCAGGGCTCATTGTAATTGCATGTGGGTAAGTGATCCGGAGCTGTGTGAAGATAAGAAGAAATTGCTAAAGGCAAATCACCTGGGTTTTATTATGCTTGCCCTAAAAATAATTAGCATGGCCTATGAAATCATACTGTGAGGGGGTTTGTTTTAGCAGGAAACCATAACCTATGCATTGTGGCTTTCTTTCTGGGGAGCTGATCTTTGTAGTGGTGTCGGTGGGTCTCCTTCTGTTGTTTTTTTAACTGCAGTAAAAGAGAAATGAAGGGACTGGGATTGCTGTGAATAGCAGCGAGGTGCCCGGTTGGCAGCCTGTGGGCTCTGGGAGCTGGGTCCTGCTGGAACCAGAGCCTGACCTTAAGGAAATCCCTGCCAGCATCCGTGGGGAATGCATCTCTGTGCCGCTGCCCCAGGCGCTGCTTCTAACGCAGAATCACGGGTTGTGTGCTATCCACCAGGCATAAACCCACCACCTCTTGTCAGAGCAAAATGTTGTTTTCCATTTGCTGCATCTACCCGGGACCGTGGAAATATCAAGGTCGCGAGAGAAAGCAGGGAGTAAAAGAGCAACCGCACACAAAATTACAGGCTTGCTGTTTTCAGTGCTCGCTGCTCGCAGTTTGGGGTGGGTTGCAGGTGATCAGAGCTTTGAAAAGCATTTGTGCACAGACGGCGTTACCAACCCTGAGCACCGGGAGCCCTGAGTCAGCTGTCCTCAGCATCACGTGTCGGGGCTTAAATAATGAGGTATCCAGGAGTAGTAAATACGGGGCCGTTCGCCTGAAGCCTGCAGGGATTTTCAGGCTGTGTTCCAGCAGCTGTTCTATGGCAGCCGATGGTTCTCCTACACCTGGGCACAGCGAGGTGCCTGTGAGCCAAATGAGGGCTTGTGGGGCTCCCACCCCCCATCTCCAGCTGCACCGACGCAGTATAAAAGCCCCCAAATTCCTCCCAGAGCGATGTGTGGCTCCAACAGTCACTCCCCCTGTGTGACATACAGCCCATCAGTGCTGGTTTCCCGTCTTCTTGGTTCTGATACAGTTGTTTTTCTCTGTTTTGTTTCCCAGTATTTGCTGTAATCCTTATGTAATCCTGGGAGATTATTTTTCATGGCACAGCCAATAATTTATGGAGTTCTACTCCGTGTTTTCTCTATGGAGAAGACGAAGAGAAGAAGGGCTGCTGCCTTACTAGTTCAGAATGTTCTGATATAGTCCTCTCTTTGGGCTGAATGCTTCCATGTATCTCTGATGGATTTAAATAGGTCTCCAGCCAGAAAGTCACTGCTCAGAGCTTCTCTCAGGTCCTGGGGGCTGCGGTGTTTATTTCCCTGTGATATCAGGGCACATCAGTGGATCTGATCTTCTCTTTTCATAATGCATCTGAAGTTTGGGTAACCACAATTCTCTCACTTGATTCTTCATAGCGTTTAAGGTGAAGAAAACAACAAACCCCCACTGACTTGCTGTTCAGGCAGCTCTCCACAGAAGCACATGGTGGTTTCCCCAGTGGTTGTTTGTACTGCTTTGCAATGGGACAACCGGTTTTGCTTTGTGTTATTTGCTTTAGTTTGGCTGGGTCAGTAAGCACCCAGCCCATCAGCATGATGAAATCCATCTTGTATCAAAAGCAAAGCTCTGAAGGGCTCAGGTGGGACGTGAGCTGAAGTAGGAGTTGGTTGGTGCATTGAGACTCCCATCAGCTTATAGGAGGTCAAAGGAAATACAAAGGAATCGACATGAAGGCAGAGTGTGCTGCGCTGCCCCTGGAGCTCTGCAGGTACCACTCGTGTACCTCCCACATCTGAGGGCTGCAGTTTGTGGTGCTGGGACTTCAGTGCCTCCAGGGCCACTGTGAAGGGCAGCAATCACTGCTATCCCTCTGGGGAGGGATGGCTATGGGTTCTTCTTCTCTGAGCTGGCTCAGAGACTTGGAATGCTGTGCTCATAGGAGGAGCAGCCACTGCAGACAGCTCCTTCCTGGGATCCCTCCGTGTTGGCTTTGCCCAGCTGCTTTCTGAGCTTCCTTCTAAAGGTCACAAATATCCTTTTTCCCACCATTACACATTCTAAAACAATGGATTCTCTTCTGCAGCCACTTGGGCTGGGTTTATTAGGCAAGGAGGTGAGATCCTGTAGCAATATTCACATGAAAAACAGAAACGCGCTGCTCCGTAATTTGGGTTGCATTGAAAGTAAAAATACAAGCAGCCTTCTGAACATGCACAGAGCAGACAGAACCCATGGGACATGAACCCAGCTGTTGTTTTACATTTACACGAGGCTGACCTGGAGCTCTACCCAGAACGTGTCTACCCCGTGTGTTTTGTGGAGCAGCTGAGATGCACCAAATGCCTTGATGCTCCATTTTCTATTAGTGGGATGGGGTAAGGAACTCACAGAGGTGAAGGCAGGGAGGCTGATGGGCTGCCCTGTGTGGTGCCCCAGGCTGAGCCAGGCTTGTTCTGAAGCTGAGAAGCTGGGAGATGCAGCTCTCAGTGTGGAGGCAGGAAGATTGATGGGAAGCTGGTAGGCTTCCTCTGACACGAGTCCCCTTGTGCTATTCAATGCCTCACTAAGCTCCCAAGTCTCAGAAACAATGCTAGCTCAGAAACCAGCCAGGGAATCCCTTTCCTTGCTGATCATGTATTTTTCTGCCATAAAACACTGTAAGAAAGGCATTAAATTATATAAACCACAACAGTGTTCAGTCCTTATAGCCCTCAGTGAGTTGGAGGCACTAAAGACAATGTGATGTAGCTGTAGAGCAGTTTCCACGCTCTGGATTTGTGTTATTAAATACCAGAATAAATAGTCATTTCAAACCCACATCATTTGTCAGCTCTTGAGTTATGGCTGCTTTGGTAACTTAGACACCCTCTCCTGCCAAGTTCCCATGCTCTTTGTTTTGAATATGTATAATTTTATGTGTTTGGACTTAAATAACTTCTGCTGTTTCTCCAAGATTCCTCCTGTGCTGGAACCTGCCAGATCCCTCCTGGGGAGGAACAAAGGCAAAGGCACTTCCAAGCAGGATGAGAAGGAAGGGGACAGGGGGCTGTGTTCTGGAGAAACATATCGTTCAGGGCTTTTTTAAAAGGAATTGGAAAGTCATGCAGAAACTGAGACAACTTTGCTGTTAACTTTGGTCGTGGATCTTGGGAATGTGTCTTTGTCCCATGAAGTCCCAACGGCGTTAGGTGCTGAATGGCTACACAAAACTCAACTTGTTGTCTGATTCCATCTAAAAACAGCTCCTGCTGGGCTCCTCCATCACCTGGGTGCTTTCTTAAAATCCCTCTGTGTGTCTATTAGCCTTTTTATGTATTGAATGTCAATCTGGTCTTGTTTTGCGTGCATGAGTTTGGCAGCATCACTTAATGAGATCTCTGTGCAGACAAGGATGCTGTTGGTGCAGCTGCACCATCCCTGCCCTACAGCTCTGCAGTGGGGAGCACTGAGTTGGGTAAGGAGGGGATTCCTGATGATGTGTGGGACCAGGATGGGTTGGTGCTGTGTTCACAGGTGGAATGAGTTTGGCGTCTCTTAGCTGCCATTGATCAGCTCCTGCATGCATGACAGAAAGGTCATGGACACGTGGGGGTAACAAGGGATCTTGTGAGTTAAGGGTAAGAAATAGCAGCATTTAGAGCTGGCTGCAGGCTTCAATATTTCAAAATCAGGCTGGGGTGAAGCAGAAGTGATATTTCCTCTTGACCTTTCAGAAACACTCTGAGAGGCTCCAGGTTGGAAGTGAGAGCCTTGGGGCACCTTGTGCTGCACTGGCCCCATTCCTCCTGTCCCCGTGTGTGTGCTGTTCTGGTGGTGTGATGGAGCAAAGGGAGCCGACATGGGAGACAGCATGTACCCATCATCTCTGGAAGGGTGTGCTCAGCTCTGCCAGGGTGAGTGGGGCTCACGGCATGTGCTGTTGGTACAGGGGAGCTGCTTGGACTGGTGAGAGCACAGAGGGCATAGGAGTGGCATTGGAAACATCTGTCCCTTATGTCTGAGGGGCTGAGTGACTTCTAGGGATGCCAGAACTGCAGCAAGTCCTGTGGAATTGGCTGTTGATTTGAATTTATTTACAGGGGAGGGGGAAGACTTTGGGTGCCTAAAATAGATGGGTGTGAAGTACTGTGTTGCAGACGGCCTCTACAGGCTGGGCTCTGGAGGTGATCGCTGCAAGTACCCCCCATCGTGGGGCAGCCAGCAGAGCTGGGAGGTGCACAGTGCACATCCTCACTGTCAGCATCCCTATAGGCACCCAAAGCTCCGTTATTTATTATTATTTACCTATTTACTGGGAAAACACTGAAGGCAGATGGATAATGGAAAGGTTAAGCAGCTAATTGCAGTGCTTCTGCCCGACCAGGGGACGAGGGGCACAGCCTTCCTAACCTGTAATGAAAGCCCTAATGGGAGAGGAACATTATTTTGCCTTCCACTAAAGGGCAATTTTCTGATCAGCTCTTGGTTTGAAGTATGCAGAGAGGAAAGAGAACGGAAGGAGAGAAATATATTTATATATAATATATATTATATTAAAAAAAAAAAAGAAAAAAAAAAAAAGGAAGAAAGAAACACTTACACTTTAATGGAAGCTCATTTTGGTAAAGTACCCGAGTGGCCCCCGTGGGCCTGGAGAATTAAGCGCTGTCATTCATAGCTTGAAAGCGGAGCCATCCAGTTTGCAGACACCTGTCATAATTAAACTAATGGCTCTGAAAATGTGCCTTGATATTAAATCTATCTTCCGCCAAGGAGCAGGGCTGATTAAAACCGCTGTTTGACAGTTAATGATGAACCTCGCGCTTGCTGAGCTCTGTAACTGGAACAGACCGGTTCGGCCCTTCCTGCCCTGATTTCCCAGAGCCCTGGGACCCATGGGGTGCTGCCTTCATCCCCTCCTCTTCCTCACCCCTGCATGCAATGGCCACCGACCCCCCATACCCAACTGTGAGCAGCAGTGGGATGCAGCTTGACGATCCTCAAGGTCCCTTCCAGCATAACCCATGTGTGGGTCTGTGCTCCTTGGGTACTTCGAGCCCTCTGCCCTACAGCACAGGCAGTACGGCTTCCTTGTTTGCTCCTTCCTTTAACTGCTGTGGAGCTCACGGGGGCACAGCTGCTTCAATGGGGTGAGCAGCACCCAGCGCTGTGTTTGGGGCGTCGTATTGGCAGAGCACACATTCAGGGGTGAGGATGCTGCGGTGGGGTCCATGGAGATGGATTTTCTGGACGTGCAGAGGAAAAGCCACTTGTTGGAGCTGCAGATGCCGGAGCCGTGCTGACACCCAGCCGGGCTCCTATCTGACTATCATTAGCTTTCTTACCCAGCTCTAATGCCATCCGCTGCCACAACAGTAATTACCGGGAGATTAGGCGGCATTAAGCACTCTTTAATTTGACACATTGCAATGATCTCCATTCAGCCTTTCTGCTCGAATAACTCTCCATAAATATTTTGTGAGGCTACCAAAATAAACAGAGGCTCGGCTGTTTGCACAGCTGAGGTCTCTTCAGCTCCCTTGGAGCCCAGGTAGCAGAGCAGGGGTGGCACTGGGGGGCACCCAGGCAGTCCCTGGGGTGCACACAGCACCCGGGAGGGGGAGGTGGCCTCACGGAGCAGAAGCAGAAATAATAATGATAATGTATGCCTCGCACCGATGGCAATTTAATAGGAAACATTTTTTAAACAACAGCCCAATAAAGAGAGATGGGTATTTATGTAAGAAGTGGCTGCATTAGAAGAAATAATAATTACACTAAAGTTGTGTTTTTTTTTTTTTTTTTTTTTTTTTTTTTTTGTGTGTGTGCTATTAGCTTAGACATTATTCATTAAGTAATGCAATGGAAAACCACTGTTAATATAGCAATAAATCCCATGGGGCCCCATTGCTTCTGAGATAGGATCATTTGGTAATTACCGTGCATTAGAAGTTCAATATTCTTTCATTTTTTTCCCCTCTGCTCCTCGCCCAGATGAGCGGTGGGACACACAGTGTGTGCCAGGAGGGTTCTCTGCAAGGAAATGCTCTCCATGCAGTGCCTCTGGGGCAACGCCCCCTCTGTGCATGGGAACCCCAATCTCCCTGCCATGGGCTGCACACCACCAGGAAATCTGCAGCCCTCAGCAGGTGCGCCTTCCAGTGCTCTGAGAGAACTTTCCCACGTGTGTCGGTGCTGGAATCATCCCCATCCCAGCCCTCGCAGTAGTGGGAGCGCTGTCGATGGACGTGTCAGTGGGACCATTGATCAGCATAGGCATTTCGGGGTCACCGGTCGATGGGAACTCTCATCAGTAGATGTAGGAAATGAGCGCTTGCGGACACAGGCAGCAACGTGAGCCTCCCTGGGGAGCACTGATACAACTCAATTTTCCCTATCCTGTTGCTCTGTCAATTTGTCCACGTCTGGATTGGGAGGAGAGGGGCCAACACCTCCAAGTGTGTGAAAATGATGAGGGGAGCAGCGGACGCTCAGCACCCTGCCATCGCCCCGTGGCTGCTCCTGAAGTCCCATAGGGCTGCCCAGCCATCCTCACCTCCTGGTGGTATCCTTTGAATCGTGGCATTGCTTATCCCTTTCCAGCACCTGTGGATGGTTTCCTGCTCCTCACACATCTCCCACTGTTCTGTTTTTAGTGCTTTTTCTGTTTTCTTCCTGTTCTCAGTTGCTCACATCCAGTGCTGGAAATGGCACTGTCCCTCTGTGATGCAAATCAGACAAGAGAAACCATGCAAACCCCATGCATCCATCTGCAGAATCCCTCTCTGCTGAACCTGTTCTGTTTCATTCTGAGCTTAGGCAGATGTAAATCATGAAGAACTCCTTTTAAACCAATGTCAGCAGGAAAAAGCTCACAGAAATAACAAACCCACCGCGCCCTGTGTGTTTATCACTCTTCGAGGTAAGATAAACTTTGAGCTCAGTGGTGATTCATGCTTTTGACTTTCCCTGGAGGGCTCCTCCTGTGTTGTGCAGCTCCCAGCAGCCGTCTGCTGTGGGGATGGGAGTGTGGGCAGGGGGGAGTGGGATGCAAAGAGCACCAGGAGCCTATGGAAAGGGACAGACAAAGCACAAAGAACTGCAGCTTTGGGGAAACTTCATAACATGCTCAGGGCTCAGCGCGTGCTCTTGGTTCTGAGCTCCTGTGGGATGTTGGTGGTGTGGAGATGTGCTGCAGAAGGAACACCGTGACCACAAGTGGCACCGGTGCAGGAGAGGGGGAGAAGAGATGGCAAGCAAACAGAAAGAAGCCCATTTGCAAATATTGTAAGGAATGCATGTTCTCATACGTGCTGCTATTAAGTCCGTTCGTATCATATCAGCTAACATCGTGTCAGCTTGGAGAGGTTCCTGCTTATTTCTTTTTCCCCGTGAAATGTTTTTCAATGCCTGAGCGAATCAAAATGAATGTAAATGAGGTTTATTAAGTCAACCCCACACGGCGCTGTATTGTCAGCGTTTGTAGGCTGTGACAGGTTAGTTATTGCAGCTTGAAGGGAATGTCACCAGCACAGCAGTCTTCAGAAGTAACTTTTAAAAAGAATAACAATAATAATAACAACAGTAACAATGCCATCTCAGGGCTATCTGGGATTTTCTGAGCAGTCCTTCTGCAGGAAATGGTGCATCTGGGGGGGGAACATGCAGGCAGTCCCTCCCCACGTGGGCCTCCCAGTCCATGCCCCCCCCCAGTCCCTGTGGCACCCACGATATCCCTCTGTAAGTGCAGCCCCATGGAGATGTCTCGTGAGCTCAGTGAACCACTCTCATTTTTGGTAAATCGCTTCAGCCTCGGCTGTGCCACAAGGCAACAACTCGTAGCAGAAGCATTAACTGAGTTGTTTATTTGGATTTAAAATGGGAGACACCATCCGAGGGACTGGGTCTTCAAGGCCAGGTTGCACGGGCATGGGGAAACCTTGTCTGGTGCCCAATTTAGTGGCTGGAGCTTTATTGTCTTTAAGGTCCCTTCCAACTCAAACCATTGTATGCTAAGAGCAGGTTAGCACTCATACGAGTTGTCCTCAGTGGGGCTGAGCTGGAGGTGTCCCTGTTTGTTGCAGGGCAGTAGAGCTGGATGACCTTTGAAAGCCCCTTTCGACTCACTGATCCTATGCTTTTATGATTGCCACTGAAGGGAAATTACTGTATGATCAACACACTCAGTGTCATTACTACCCCCATTCCCCAGGCAGGCAGCCAGCACCCTGTAGGCACACACTTCAACCCCTTGCAGAGTAGCTGGAAGCCACCAGGCTCAGATCCCTGCTTCTGAGATCCTCCTGTGACCTGTCCAGGCACAGTGCACTGGGATGGCATGGAGAGAGGTGAATCCCACCCCAAGGCTGCTGCCAAGCCGTTCTATGGGACCTTTGCCACCTTGACTCTCTGGATTGGCTTCCGCTGCTCTTAGCTGAGGAACTGAGGCTGGAGGACTGCAGTCACCCTGGGTCCTAAAAGATGGAAAATTACCTTATTTATGAGCACCTGCTAAATGAAAAGGAATGGCACAGCCTTGGTCTGGAGGCCAGCAGGCAGAACCCAGCCCTCCCCTGTCCATTTTCTGCAGTGCATGCCTAGCAATGAATGCTCAGCCCCCAGCACTGTATCTGCTCCTCCTGTGTCTGTGTTAGAGCGGAGGTGTTGGGGAGTGTCACATCAGTGTGTTCCCAAGCCACTGATGTGCATGAGATGCCTCGCAGCCTATCTGCAGGGAGAGGGGCTGCAGGCTGATGGAAACCTACTCCGGTTTTGCATATTTATTCCACCTTTAAATCATTTCCGAACCACTAAACCATTTTACAAGGACGAAGGAAAACATCAATTACAATTAGAGTGAAAAACTCCTTCAAGGCAGAAGCCTGGTAGGCAGCAGACAGAGCCATCCGGGGGCAGTTCTTCCCCAGGTTCCTCCTTGCACTGCAATGTGAGCACATCCTCATGATCTCAGTTCTCTCAGGTCGGTGTGATTTGGGGCTGTTCCTGTGCTGGGCAGTGGCATTGGGCAGACAACATCTTCTGGGGTGAGCTGGGCTCTGTCCCATTGATGCAAAGAGCACAGGGAGTGCTGAGGACTCATCCCATCCTGCAGCCTCTGCCCAGTGCTTGTGTTCCCCTCCCATCTCACTGTGTTATATGGAAAGAAAAACCCAGAGTTCTGCTTCTTCCCAATATTAAAAAGAATAGCAAGTAGAACTTCTATAAAATAGGATGGGATCAATAATTGAGCATGGCCTAAAGCCTGGAATTAAATGAAGGAAAGTGACTCCAAGCTTTTATCAGACCTACCTGACGTATTTTACCATTGCTCAAAATGAAATGAAAAACTCAGGAGATGCGACTTTCAAAAATTGAATTGCCCTGAGACAACAGTGCCATGGAAGTGCCTGGTTTGGGGCTGAGGGGGCTTTGTGTCAGAGCCTGCATAGGGAGAAGGGCCATGGCAGTGCTGCAGATTGGCTGCATCATCCTGGAGATGTCCCATGTGTTGCACATAGGATGCATCAGCGCTGCACGCCGCGACAGCGCTCACTTCGTGCATCACCACGGCACTCAGCGCGCTGCAGTCCTGATAGAGCAAATTAAATTAGCTGCTAATTGCTTAATTGGTGAGGGGCTCTGTAAAGCAGCGAGGAGCAAATTAAGCAGAAGGGAGAAATGCGTGCGTCGCTGTGCTGTGATTCGAAGGCTGCTGGGAAGGCACTGTGGGGCTGCAGGTCCCATCGCTGCCCGGCGTTGGCCATGAGCCCCAGGAGTGACCACAGCGTGGTCCCCGCATCGCCCACCTGCTCAGTGCTGTGCGCTCGGCAGCATCCCCAGATGGTGCCCCCAGATGGAGCTCTAGGCAGCAAGCTCTGCCTCCAAAGCGAGCGGAATTCTGTGTCTTCCTTGTCAAAAAAAAGGAATTGAGGAGGGGGTGCAAAGAACGCGCACAAGCGTGGGGACCTCCGCCCGCAGAGCCATGCGTCCTCACAGCACAGCCACAGGTGTTGGGGGCTCTCAGCCCCACGCCTTTAAATTCCAGGCAGATGCCGCATTAACTTGCGTGACTCCTTGCCTGTAACAGCACATAATGGAGCACGAATGATGTAACTCAATGTGATGCCAACATTTATAGGAAAAGACACTGCTTGCTGAGGTCAGGCTGGTATCTGATTGGAGCTGGCAGTGGGAGCAGCAGTGTTTGTGAGCCCACACCATGGCTCTCCCACAAATCACATTACTCTGAAGGCTCTGTTTGGCCCCTGGTCCAGACAACTCCTCTAAACCGGGGGCAGTGGTGGGACTGCAGTGCAGGGCTCCATGGGATCCACCACAGACAAACTCCTAAAATCGCTTCCAATGAGAGATTTTTTGGGGTGTGTGGTTTTTTGGTGTTTTTTTGTTTTTTTTTTTTTCTCTTCTTCTTCTTTTAAATGAGCAGAAGGATTCTAGATAAACTCGATAAGGGCTGGAATCAAAACAGGATCCCGGAGCCAAAAGTGGAGTGACAGCTATTCCGGGTAGTGAAAATGATGACAGATTCTGAGCAGAGAAATGAAGGCGATGCAGTGAGTGGGGCTCATCCTGCAACAGCACTGTGCTCAGGGCCAGGCAGGGGCACACCGCAGGGGTGGGCAGGGGTCTACAGCCACCCCCAGAGCACAGGCTACAGCAAGGCAGGGGTCTGATCTGTGCCATCGGAAGGCTGAGTCGCTCCAGGTTCTGCAGCAGATTGTTTCTTCTGCTGCAAAGTGATGGCTGGGATGACACGGGGAGAGTCATCGAGCCAAAAAGAGTCTTAATTTTGTAGGAAAAGATCACAGTCAGACAGGAATGTTTCTTGATGAGCTTATGGGGAAATTGAGGCACTGGAAGAGGAGGTCAGCTCAAAGTTGGCTGTGGCCCTGCTGGCTCATCTCTGCTTTGATGAGTCTTCAGTATGCAGATAATACCTTCGGTTTTCTTGGGAGCTGAACCCTTTAAGAATCCAGTTGCGAAGTGCTTGCCCAAGGCAATACTGGAGTGCAACAGATGCAGGAAGCACAGCTCCTCCAGATGTGCAGAGCTGTGCCGGGTGCCTCACCGAGCCCTAAGATCCACGAAACACCCCTAAATGCCAACAGCAGCACCTCTGGGACAACGGATTGAGCTCCCATATCCAGAGGGCAGCACAGGTTGCAGACTGGGGCACCGCTGCAACGCCCTGCCTGCCTGCAGCCCTCAGAGCCATTTGCAAAACGCTCCCTTTAAATAAGCACTTATTTTTAAACCGTGGTTCAAGTCTCACCAAAAAAAAGCTTAAAATAATAATGTATAGCCATAATACATCGGACGTGAAATAATGCCACCGACGGTAACATCAATAACGTATGGAATAATAAAAGCTGCTGCTGATGTTGGAGCCGCGCGGTCAGCATAGCAGGAGGAGCTGAGGCTCCCGAAGGCTCTCCAGTCTCTCCCACCACCATCTCTAATTCTTTTCTTCAAGTACAAAATCATTCTTCCCCTGATCTCACTTGTGGTCAGAGCTCGGCGCAGGCCCATCACTCAGCACGGTGATTTGGTTCAGCAGGTGTTGGTTGGGCAATCGTTCATTTCGGGCTAATCTGCTGGCGGCTGTCAGGGGTTATGGAGTATTTATTGAGTTTGTGTCAGGTCCGGATGACCAATAGCCGGCAGCCGCTGGATGCCCATTGACACTGATGATATTGCTGAATTAAACTAGGTGATGTATACAGAACTTGCTTAGAGCTAGTAATGAAGCTGGGAACCATTTGAAACACAATACGGAGGGCCCCGGTGCTCCGGGCTTTGCTCTCTACCTTTTAAATAAAAAATTATTATTATTTTCTTTTAATGCCAAAGGAGAAGCCATGAATCGAGCTCCCCTGAAATATTTAGAGAGAAAAATAGAGTAGCCCAATGGAAATGAAAATCATCTTTATATTCTGTGGATTTACTGCCTGCTAGTTGGGCAGCGACTGAGGAATTTCTCAGCCGCTTTTAGAAAAGCAGCAAGGGGGAAAGCGGAGCGGGGAGGATGATGAGCTGATTATTGATCATGCTTCAAGGACCTGATCCCTTAAAAGCTTTGCTGAGCACCTTCAGCTCTCATTGACTTCAGCTCAGTGCGGGATCCGGATGCATTTGTCTGCGCCGCGCTGTGAATTGCACTTTGTGGGGACTGCACTGCCTGTGCCTGGGAGCTCAGAGCCCTCCGCGGAAAGAACTGAGCATGGGGAAGGCAGGATGGGGCCACAGCCATGGGATGTGCCCTGAGCCCACCTGAGGGTGTCCCATCCCGCCCATGAGCACTGCTCACCTCCCAGCAGCTGAGGGCACGCAGTCGGACTCCAGGCTGGTGATCAGACTGCCTTGTTGCTGCATTATTCTGCAAAGAGCATCAAAGTTAATTTGGGGGACAATCAGCTCGTCTGAGGCTGTCACTGCCGCTGCCTGAAACCTGCAGCGCTGGAGAAAGAGCAATCAGAGCTGTGACCTTGGCAAGGACTGGGGTTAGATTACAGGCATGATTAAATGCCGAGGAGAGAGCTCTGAAGCTGCTATTTGAATACCTGTTTACATGTAGGATAATAGATGGCCACCCGCTGCCTGCGAGGCTGTAATTCACTCTGGGGATGCTGGGACGCAGATGACACCATAAAGCACACGAGGCAGTGCAGGATGCTGGCAGAGCAGCGCGGGGCCCTGCGGTGATTTACAGCCCTGGGCTCGCTCTATGGCCATCTCATCTATTGTCTTTTTATTGCAGACACCGCACAGAGAAATTATTATTGTAAAAATTTGTTTAAAGGAGCTCCGTAAACTCACTTTGATCAGACAATTTCACCTTAAAATCCTCCTTTTCCTGTGGCTGGAATGAGGATGAATGGTGTCTGAGTTATCCTCGGGTAAGGCTCTGTGCCAGGCAGCAGCAGGGAGCTGCAGTTCGGCTGTGAGGGCCTCATGGTGACGTGGGGCAGAGGCAGAGCTGAGAACCCCATGTGTGCAGCATGGGCTCTTTGCAGGGGTTGAGACCCCAGGAGCCCTCCTGCCCACTCACAGCATTGCTGACAGCCCCAGCAAATGGGGTGGGTAGGGATGGGGTAAGGATGAAGATGGGAATAGGGATGAGATGGGGGGAAGCAGCATCAGCTGAGCTGCAGAGCGGGTCACCTCCCTTCTCTCCATCAATAGAATGGGTGTTAATGGCTTCTCTGAGCTTCTGCTCCTCCTGATGAATGATCTTTTTGAAATCCTTTCTGAAAAGCACAGTTTGGGATTAGGGCTGAAAGCTCCATTTGATTAAGAGACTCAGGTGCAAATTAGGAGACGTTTTGTGCTCAGTCTTCCTGCTTTTTCCATCAGGACCGGAGATGAAAATATTTCCATTACCATTTACAGCCCTTTGGTGCCTTCTGTGGTGCAGTGCCTGGAGCCCCCTTGTGCACAGCCCCTGCTCAGGATCAGGGCCCACTGTTACCTGGTGCCACAGCCATGACCTTGGCAGGGCACTCCATCTTTGGCTGGCGGCGGTAAACAGCAGATAATATTTCTCTATTTCCTGCAGTGCAATGTGAGAATAAATCAAGTGAATACAGAAGGCTGCTCGGAGCAGCCTAGGAGCCAATGCTTTCCCAAGGTTTGTCCTGTTCCCATCACACATCTCCTCACCCTGTGCCACCCATTGGCATCCAGCATTCCCTCAAAGGTACCATTGTGCTTTTGTCAAAGTGCTGACAACCTCTGTGCAGGTTTTCCCAGGACCCCGCAGCAAATTATTGGTGGCATTTGACACAGTGGTCAGTGCCTGCCTCCCACCTTGCCATTTGCCAACCATTGTAAGCCACCAGACATGAGGGTGATCAATGCATGTCCCATCTATCCTGGGCTGTGTGGCATGAGAGGAAGAAGGAAAAAAAAAATGCACCATCTAAACCTACTGGCACTCAAATCCCTGCCCATCTCAGCTGAGAAAATTGTGTTTCCAAGAGGTCTGAGAAGGGCTTCTCAGTGTCTCCATCACTGTCTGATCCTAAGGCAGATGACCCAGGGAGCGCTGAGCTCCATCTTTGTGCTGAACAAAGGTGGTGGCAATGGGGTTCAACTCATGATGACCACCACCAAATTCTCCTTTCCCAGAGGAGGGGAGCCTTCTCAGGCACCACGGAAGGCTGTGCTTTGTGCCCCACTCTTGGGTTGGCCTTAAAAACCCAAGTTCCTAAACAGCTGAAAAAACATAAAATGCTCCATATACTCTCTATAAACAAGCAGTTAGAGAAACCCAGGCTGGAAAACACTTGGTGGAATAAGGTCAAGCTTCTCATATGAATCAAATTAGTGGCCGCTCAGCTAGCACCGCAGTGCATTAGGCTGAAGGGACGGGGGAACACAGCTATTCTCAAGGTTACGCTTTTGTTTCCTCTCTGGGCTGCTGGCTGCCAGGTCTTTGACCACACTGAGCCATTCTGGGGGATATTTGTGTCCACTTCCCAGAGTCCGTTCTGAAGGCGGCGATGAGAATCCTGATTTAAGAGGAGGGAGCTGTGAGGCGGGCAGTGGTGGTTCCCCCAATGGCTGAGCAGCACCGTGCTGGGCTCAGGGCCTGCAGCACACACGGAGCATCGCTCGGAATTCAGTGAGAGTTTCTCGAGACTGAAGCGTTCAATTTTACTCCACTGAGCATCCAGTATAATCCATTGAAAGGGCACTGTCCTTCAGGCCTTTCAGCCACGCTGACAGCTGCCCTCTGATTAATTGACAGGTTAAAAAGATTGATTCCACATGTCAGAGCTGTAACCCTGCCAGAACAATACGGCTGTCAATTGGGCTGTAAAACAGACGCTTACATTAACAGCCCTGACAGCAGCAGCGCATGAACACATGCACCTGCCTTTATGGAGAGCCTAAACACACAGCCGGGCAAAGATTAATCATCCTGAAAGCAGTGCTGTGGGATCACATAAACGTCGCTGCGGAGGAGAAGCGGTGCTCAAACTGCTGGGGGGACCCACGGTGGGGACCCCAGCACTGACGGCCACGGGGCAGAGCACTGCAGGACTGTGCAAAGCATAGCCAGGGCATAACCCTGAGCACCAGCATCGCCTGGGGAGGGCCGTGCTCCAGAGATCGATGCGGGCACTGCAGAGCACAGCTCCCAAGCACAGCACTTCTGCTCTCTCTTCGTTCGCTTTCCTTATCAGCACAATGTAACTCATTAATATCTGTCAGGTGGGGCTGTTTCCAAAGATCCTCAGCTGGGGCGCAGTGCAATATCTGAAGGGCGATTTATTTCTCTGACAGTTTTGGAGCCGAGAGCGCTGCTGCGGGCACTGAGTCCACATCCATGGGTGGTGGCCCCACGCTCCCACCCCCAGTGCTGAGAAATGCCAAAGCCCCGCATGCCCCACAGCGATACAGAGAGGGTGAGTCACCGGGAGCTGGGCGCTGCCAGAAGACGTTTCAAAGCTTTTATGGGGAGATTCAATGCAGATATACAGAGATCAATTATCTTAAAAGCAGCAAGGAGGTTCAGCAAATATTTCCAGCTTTAAACAGGTTTATTTCCATCTGCACTTATCTGTGCTATTTAAACTCCATTGCTTGCAGTTAATCTTTTGTAATGCAGCATAAGAGGGCTTATTTACTTTCTAATGACATCAATTGGCCATAAATATTAGACATCTAAGGTTCGCTGAAGCTGTAGGGACAGTTTTCCATTCCTACTTGACATTTGACTATTTGCAGTGCTTCCTTTCTGTTTGTTCTTGTGTGACTCACTTATCGGCTGTCATAGGCCCGTGTTCGATTTATTTAAATTGAATGAATAAGTACATTAGGCAAAGCTGTCAGGGGAAGAGAGAATGGGAACTCGCGGGGATGAGTGATAAGTCAACAAGCTGCAAGGGAGATTCTGAGCAGAGCCGCACAAATCAAAGTGCTAAAGAGGAGGAACAAAGCGTGGTGACACGGCTCTGCTGGGAGCACAGCGGTGCAAACGGGTCCTGGAGTGCATCGCCAACGCCAATGGTTCTGCAGTTGTTGCAGGATCAAAGGCTGCAGGCTGCTCACTGCCACCGAGCTGGGAGCTGTGCAAATACCCAGATAGCTCTACATGGGAAGACGGTGTTTCTTTTTAATTTTCTTCATTGCTTGCTACTTAGCCACACTAATTAATTGCGGAAAGCTCATATCACAGCCCTACTGGAACTGTCGGTGCTGAATCCATTCGTCATGATCCAGGAGGGGGGAAGAGACCTCGAGTCATGCTGTCGTTCTCAGCTCATGGAAGCAATTTCTTTGCGTGAGAGTGGCGGGGATGAAAGATGTGTTTGGGAACCACCTTGGCTCGCAGAGATCCCCCCCTGCTTTGCACACTGTCTGCCAGCCCTGCACCCTGCTGGGACACAGGGGGTTCTGGGTGTGGGAGCCCCATCCCGCTGTTCTGTCGATCCTCTCCCCCAGCACTGTGCTTTTGTTTCTCACCTCCTACCCCCACACCCCCAGACCTTAATTGGCAGAGCACAGTAAATCAGAGCTGACAGTGGTTGAATAGCAGCTGATTAAAATCATTTGTTTTCCAGCTCGGCCAGCTGCAGACTCTTGCCTGCATGACTCTTGTGGCATTCCCTGCATTGCTCGCTCTCTCTCCTTCCCTTTGAAGGAATCACATCGCATTTTTCCAATTCCTCGTGGATGAGGTGCTCTGATTGCCCCCTCCATTGCCGCCAGCCCACTCCCATAAGTGCAGCCCCATGCAGCCCACAGCCACGTGGAAGCTCCCACAGGGCTGCACAGTGCTCTCCTCTTTCATTGCACGGCCACATCTGCTTTGGGTTTGTTTGTGCTTGTTTGGCTTGTTTTTTTCCCAACAGCAAAGCTGGGAGGGAGGGAAAAGCATTTAATTTCTAATCCCACGTACCCGGATCGCAGAACAGTGAGAAAAAAGTTGGGAAGGAGCTGCCAAAGAAGGAAGGACCGGCGCTGAGCGGGTGCATTGCAGGGAAATGCATTCCCATCCCAAAAGCAGGGCCACCGCCAGCCCCGAAAAATGCACTCTGGCCATGACTGCCATTCCCCAATCTCCAGCATCTGCTGCCATATGCATCGAATTAAAACCAAATGCAAACTATAAATCTCCCTGCCATTCCTCGGAAAGGTTTCACATGACAACCACATTCCTGTGACACTTTCCATCTTATGTTTTACCGCACAGGCTAACAGCTGTTTCCAAAACAAACGCTGGTGATGAGCAGACAGAATCATGGCCGCTGGGACAAAGTCACTGTTGTTGTACCGGGGCTGTGCCCATTCAGCTCCATGGGCTCAAAGCACGTGCAGGGAGCTCATGGGAGGACTGAGGTCTGCAATGGGACTCTTCCATACAAACGTTATTTTTGTGCACAACCACGTCATGAAGCCAAGATGGCCTCAAGTATGTACTGTGCCCAACAGAATGGACCTAACTCTGCCTTCAACTTTCCAGTGCAGTGAAGTCAGCCTGGGTGACATTCACCTTCCCAGCACACAGATGGGCAGCACCAGTTCCGAAAGCGATGGCCTCGCCGGGAGGATGTTTACCTTCCCAAGCCGCCTTCTCCTTACATTTAAACAAAAACGTTTCCTTTTCTAAACAGTTTACATTTCTGATTCCAGAGGTATCCTGCTTGCCAAAACCGCCAGTATTTGTCTCACTTTAAATGCATTTATATGCTAATGCAGACAGTCCCTCCTGCTTGCACACATACCACACACAACTCTATAGAAATTACTCTTTTCCTGCTAGATTTACAAAGTGTGGCCATCAAACCTCCTTTCGATTCATGCGCATCGACTGCAGCCCTGCAGTGCTGATGGTGCAGTGATGTGATGGTGAAGTACGGCTCTGGGTGACCCGTTGGAGCTGTGGAGCGATGCTGCATTTGGAGGAGGAGGAGGGGGAGGAAAGAAACATAATAGCAGGGATATGGTTCTGGGATGGCTGGACAGCAGCATTCCCGCTTATGTCACCTTTGGGATCATCATTTGTCTTTCCTTATCCCCCACCCCTATTATTGCCCCACACCAACACGTCTGTTTAACTTCTTGAAAACTACGAAGAGATTCTGCTTTTAGAATCCTCAAATCTTTCATTTTGACGGTCCTGTTCTGCATTAAGGTCATATCATAAGTGACACAGCAGAAGAAGATTAATTGTTTGGGTTGCAACGCACAGACAGACGTTGGCTTTCTGTCTAAATTTGGGACAATCATTCTCATGAGGAACCTCAGAACTTCTCACACAATGGAAACTCCATTTTTCAGCCAGCCACAATCGTAACGCCGTTGCACCACTATTAGTCTTGAAAGGACGTTTAAAAAAACTCGGATTACTCACTAAGATCTAAAGAACAATGTCGTTCTTAAACCACCTTTTTTCCTTTCAAGTTTTCAGGACTGAAAGCTGACACTGGGAGGGGGAAAACTCTGACTCATAGCAGGCAGGTTGGATGGCTTGCCAGATCAGCCAGGGCCCAGCAAAGCTCTGCATTATTCTGGAAAATAACGATGGAAAATTCATTTAAGAGTCATGTATGGCTTTGCCGGGGTGGAGGAGGAAAGGGGCAAATTTAATTCAGGCCCAGAACTCCCCTCAAACGGATGCTGGATGTAAACTTTAGCTGCGTTTCTGTCAGCCTTAATGGATTTCACTTATGGGAACTATAATAAACAGCTCATTATGGAGTCAGCTGCGGGAGCGTTTTGAGCCCAACAGGGTCATTTGTTTTCCAAGGCAGATTTAGTCTAAAGGGGGTGGACAGAATAATCCTGCGTTCAAAGTGTCTGCATTAGCACTGGAGGAGCGGTGACTAAGTGGCATTGGGTCCAAAGCAATGACTGCTCTTTGCCCAAGCACGGCAAGAGCGCAGGGATGTCTTGGTGCTCACCGAGCGCAGCTCAGGGTGCAGTCATTGCTTCTTCAAATGTTCCTGTTAACAGCACTTAAAAATAATAATAATAATAATAATACTAAATCAACTATAAATTCAGCCCAGAAACCATCCTGGCTAATAATGCCGAGGCTGGAACTTGTAAATGCCATCGCAGCTGCAGCTGTTGTTGTTGTGAACACTTTGAAAGCTGCTGCTTTCTTTGCTGGAATAATGATCTGCACTGTGTGATGACCCTCGAAACGTAACAGTGCTGAGAGATAACAGAGGAGCTGGGTGCTCGGGGAAAACAATTTGCTGTGAGAAAAACAGCCTGAGTCTTCATTACATTGGCTCTGAGTCCTATTCCTGAAGATGCTGTTGATGCTCCGCACTCTTTTGAGGTTGGCCTCATCATTTCTCGTCCCTTCATTACGATGCCATTTTTTAAGCCTGTGACTTTTGAGGAGACAGTGTGATGGACGTGGGTCACAGTGTGGTTACAGCATCCCCATGGTGCTCGTGGGGTTTGCAGGAGGACTGGAGGAGCAGAACCAGGTGGGCTCAGCACTGCGTGGTCTCACCCCGGCCCATGGGAGCGGGGCAATACAGGACTGCCATCAGCCCATCCCATCACTGGAGGGCTCTCCGGGGCAGAATATATTCCCCTCATTCAGAGCAAGCAGTAACTCACAGCCCTGCAAAGCACTCTGCCAATACAGCATTTGCTGATGTATAGCTACAGCCATTTTCGCTGTTTCCCTTACTCTGTCTCCGTATAGAATAATATGCGATTAATTGATTTTCTGTCGCTCTTTTAGTACGGAAAATTAATTTTGGAGCAACCTTGTTTTCTCAGGGTATGAATTCTCTACATGCAGAGTAATTCCGCTCCTACATTATTCATGAGAGAAAATAGTGATGGAGTGTGTAACTGAGGCAGCCCCAAGGCCACAAACTGATAGTCTGCGTTACTGATACAACAATATTCCACTGATGCTTCTAAATAATTCACGGCTACAACTCAATTTGGCACCAGGCACGCGGCTCGGGGTGTGTGTGCTGAGAAGAGAGGGGGGAACCTCAGGGCGAGAGGAGCCATGCCCAGGGCTGGGGCATCACCCAGTGCCAGCAGTTCCCGGTCTCTGTTCCAGGCACAGAGCATCAGTTGGGTTTTGCATTTCCCACTGCAACATAGTCTCCTGGGGGGCTACGTGCCACCTGCCCCAGTATGGATATGGGCTGCAGAGAGGGTTAACAGCCCCAGAGCTCTCCTCGTGGAAAATGGATGGGGCCTTTCCTCCCTCCTCCCCACCGCTGGCATCAACTGCACGGAGCAGATCCAGCAATGGAGAGCCCCTTCCTGGCACCAGCCTCCCTCCAGATTAATGACTTGCGATGAGATGCCGAAGTCACACATTGGGATTTTTTAGCGTTGAACTGTACCTGGCACCCCACGGCCATTTATCACGGAGCTGCAGATGGAAGGCGGCAGCAGCGGGATGCAAAGGGCCAAGAAACACAGCTCTGCAGCCAACCCGCTGGGGGCCAGAGGGCTGCACTGCAGCCAGCCCAACGGGGGATGGGGGGGCAACTGCTTTGGTTTCATCTGAGATGATAAATAGGATTTCTTTTGGATATTGGAGCAGCTGCATCTGACCTGGCTATTTATCTGACAGATCTTTGGGGTGCGTGATAACAGCTCTTAGAGGATGGATGTGGTGTTATAAGCCATCTGGGCACTGAACGTGATTAATGGCATTCACAGAGATAAACAGATCGCGGTGTAAGAGAATCCTTGCCCTCACTGGGGACCGGAGCAGCACCAGGAGCTGAAGCTCTCCCAGCAGTTGGTGCCATATTGGTGCCAAATCCTCTGGGGGACAATGCCCATGTGCCAGCAGGGCACAACCCTGGAGCATCAACAACCCTGCAGCATCCCATGTCTGGGGGTCAGCACCCACAGGGCTGGTGGTGGAGAGAAGGGAACCACACCATCCTCCGTGCAAAAACCCTCACCCAGAGGGATGGGTCAAATAAACACTGAGATTAATTAATCACTAATGGTACAGACTAAAGGTGAGCCTTCACCATTTACTGACTGAAGACAGGAGGGTCAGGATCGAGGAACATTCATGTTCCATTAGCAGAGCCCCAACCCTGCCAGAAGGGAGGGAGAAATCCCTTCAGTCCGTGCAGAGGAAGCTCGAGCTTATTGTTTCCTGCCAGGACCAGGCCTACGTTTTATGAAACACCTGCGATGGAAAACACGAGCACAGACCCGTGGGGCCATCCCTGAGGACGCGGCCCCGCGCCGCGGTTGGGGGCTCTGTGCCACGCTCCATGCCGCCGTGCCCGGCGAGTTCTCCTGGTCGGCATTAATAACAGCGGATCAATTACAGCAGGCAACCGGGAAAAGGGATTGTGAAATCCTTCCTGCGTAGTGCTGGAGGTGGTGTGTGTGCATGTGTAATGCGAGCGATACAAGCCACCCGAGAGGGGCTATAAAAGGTGCTTTCTTTTGCCTCCAAATTTTGCTCTGTGGCTGCTCTGTACCGTGCACCAGATGCAGCAGCAACAGCGCGAGGCCTATAACCTCCTTCCAAATGGTAATAAATCCCACAAGACCCCAACACACTTGTAATTTACAACTCTGCTAAAATGAACATTATTTCAAGCTAAGCGTATTCTCCAAGGTGCGGGAGGAATGTGGCAGCTTTCCTGCTGACAGCGGAGTTTCTTTTTTTAAATGTCATGCATTCACTTTCATTACTTCCAAATAATTGCCCAAAAGATCAGCAGTCGGATGGGAGGAGAGCGCTTTGTATCGCTGTGGGTCGATCCCGTCAAGGCACAAAGTCGCCGTGGGGAATGGGCCACGGTGGGCAGTGCTGGTTCTGGGTTCCCCCCAGCGCTGCCTGGGGCAGAGCAGCTCCAAGACAAACTCCAGATCCTGTAATGCAAGCCCTGAAGGAAAGCTGTAAATATAGGAGCTGCTGGCAGAGAGCAGGGCTGGCCCAGGGTTGCAGCAGCCGCTCCCGCAGTGGGAGGTTTGGTCCTGGGATGGGCGCAGGCAGTATTTCTATCTAACAGCTGGAAAAGAAGGGCTCTGTGGTCCGTGCATGGTTTTCTTCCTCTGCTGGAAAGAGAGAAAGGAGTGATGGAAAAAAGAGAGAAAAAGCAAAAGCTGTAAGGAAACCCTGGGCAATGAGGGATGTGGGGAAGATGCAAAGTGCAGATTAGGAGAAAGCACTGTCCTGTCTCCTTGGGAAGGCAGCTGCAGGTGCGTGGCACACTGCTCAGTGAGCTTGGCCACAAGTGAACTCCCACCACCCCTTATCTTCATAGGAGGAGCAGCACTGAAGGGCTCAGTGCTCAGTGATGCACTCTGTGCAGCTTCATCCCTGCACCCCTGGTGCTGCAGATGGATGGGGGCTGCTCCAGCACCCCTCTGAGCATCCCACAGGGGCTGGCCGAGTCCCCACACCACCGCCTGGTGTCCTCTGCATAAATGCAATTTACCTGAATGTCAGAGGAAAGCATTACAGATAACACACTGCGTGCGTCTCTGACCCAGTAAGTGCTGAAATCACAGATCTCATTATTCTGACATGATAGAATTTTTTTTCCCCTCCCCGCTGCAACCCCGCTGCTGTTGTTTTCCAGACTGCAGACATAATTGCCGAAGGTGCAAAGCCTCCGCAGACAAATACGTCTTGCTTACTTCCCTAAATCTAGCAAAATGCCAGTTCTGTGTGTGCATAAGGAAACGCCGTTAGATCACGCTCGCAAGCAGCGCTGTTTCCATCGGGCACCACTCAAAGCCATGCTCACCTCTGGGATGGTGTGAGACAGAACGCGGGGCGGTGCAATCCGAGGGCTGACTGCAGGCAGTGCACACAGGGGCTGCAAAGCACCGTGTGGGTGAGTGGTGAGGAAAGGGATGTGCAGGGACACGGAGGCTGGCAGTGATGTGCGCGGTCCCAGCAGCAGCTCTGGCGTAGCAATAATCCTACGCGGCTTTAATTGCAGCGCCATTAGGTCAGCCATGCAGTGATTGAGCACGGCCCTGAGCATAGCATGGGGAGGAAGGGCTGCAAGGCAAGTTTGCCCTTCAGGAGAAGAAAAGGGATGGGGCAGAGTAGGAGGATAGGGCAGGTGTGTGTCCAGTTGAGCAGGACAAGGGGAAATGGTTTTAAGTTGAGGGAGGGAAGATTTAGGTTGGATGTCAGGGGGAAGTTCTTTACTATGAAAGTGGTGAGGTGCTGAAACAGCTGCCAGAGAGGTTGTGGATGCCCCATCCCTAGAGATGTTCAAGGCCAGATTGGATGGGGCCCTGGGCAGCCTGGTCTAGTATTAAATGGGGAGGTTGGTGGCACTGCGTGTGGCAAGAGGGTTGGAGATTCATGATCCTTGAAGTGCCTTCCAACCCTGGCCATTCTGTGATTCTGTGAGCACCTGCACTGCCAGCAGAGCTCAGCAGACAGCAGGGAGGAAAAGAAGGGTGAATATCACCTTGGATTTGGAGAGGTTTCCTGATACAACTGCCCTCTGCTGCTCTTCTTCAGGTGTTTGTGAAGCACATCATCCATCCTTGCAGGGTGCAGGTGGATAGAGCCAGGGTCAGATGCGACATGCAGGTGTGTGGAATGCCCCACTTTGGAGCAATTCTGCTCTGTGAGGGTGGACCAAGCAGGAGAGCTTGGAGGCAATTGTGTTGTCCTTGTGATGTCCCTTTTGTAGTTCCTATTGTCACTGCCCCCTAAATGTCCCAGTTATTAATGAGAGGTGGAAATCAGTTCCATGTGTCTCATGCTGGGTCTGAAATATGGGTCTCTCCCTTCACCTGATGCTGGTGAGCAGTGCTGCTTCTTGGGCACATTTGGTTCAGAGTACAGCAGAAAAGGTGCCCAAAAGTTGCACCGTGCCCTGGTCTTCCTGTTTTGGTTGGGAAAGGCAGATGTTCCTCCCAGCATAGATCTGGGGGTCTAGGCAGCTCCTGAGCAGCCTGATGCTGAACTGTGCTCTGACCTCAATGTTACAGATGGGGAACCATCACCATCCAGACCCCTCATCCCCACACTCACTCCCATGGTGGGAACATACCATGCAGTTCAGCTGCGGCCCAGAGCGGGAGGCTGCATCCACTGCTGAGAGCCTTCCCCCCGTGCAATAACCTCTCATTATTTTTTAATGTTGTTGTAACTTTATGGCTTAATCAGTATTTGCAATTTGTTAGTAGTCCAGGCTGCAATAAAATTGTTTTCCAGGTACTGAAACATCCTATCAAGGTTTGTAAAGCAGTGGTTCTTAGTTTATCACACTCATAAAAAGCACTGGCAACTTGACAGATATAATAACTTTTTTTATCAAGTGTCTAATTTGAGAGGAAATTAAGCCATACATTACATGCCGATCCGAACTGGAATTGGAAAAAGACCCAACCACCCCACTCCCACCCCAGCGTTTTCTCTCCCATCCCATTCCTCGCACAGAGCTGGCCGTTCTCCTGCATTCGCTCTGCAGTACCCTCAGATTGCGTGTGTATTTTTACAGGGCACTGCACACTTAATAAAAAATAATTTATGTGGCCTGCATTGATGTCACCGCAGTGAAACAATGCTTTGCCTTTACTGCAGCGAGGAGCAGTGATTTATACAGGCGCCTGGAAATGCTTCCTCGAAATGCAGTGCAGATTCTCCAGGCCACTGCAGCAGCCACTGCGTCCCCATCTGGGTGCTCCCCATTATCACGCCATTCTGGGGGTGGGGCTTTGTTGGTAGGGAGCAGCTGGCCCTGCTCAGGATAGGGACTTGTCTATGGGAGTTTGACCCATCCATCTAACGCCCCATCCCAGCACCAAACGTACCACTCTGAGTAGCACTGATGGCTTTGGGGGCTCACACAGACCCCCTATTCCTCCTCCTTTCTCTGCTACGTGAACCGAATCATAGAATCATAGAATGGCCTGGACTGAAAAGGACCACAGTGCTCATCTCGCTCCAACCCCCTGCTATGTGCAGGGTTGCCAGCCACAAGACCAGAGCCACATCCAGCTTGGCCTTGAATGCCTCCAGGGATGGAGCATCCACAACCTCCTTGGGCAACCTCTTCCAGTGTGTCACCACCCCCTGGGTGAAAATATGTAATTTTTCCTCATATGTAACCTAAGCCTCCCCTGCCTTAATTTAAAACAATTCCCCCTTGTTCTATCTCTATCCACCCTCATGAAATCCATGTTGCTAATTGTAAAGCCTGTCCTCAGGCAGCAGTTGCAAAGATCATTATTTTGGTGGTTCGTTCCAGCATAGACTTTCCCTGATTCCCAGAAGTGGCACCAAAATGCCAATAATGGACTGAGCAGGAGCAGGGTTCATTGGATGCAGCTCTCCCACTGCTGGAGCTGCAGCAGCAGCAGGGCTGGCCACTATTTGTTTAAATTTTCATGCTCACGGATGTCAGTGACACAGGAGACAGGTTTATGGAGAGCAAAAGAAAAAAAAAAAATGTTGACAAATGGCCCAGTAATCAACTGGAACATGCAATAAATCATTGGAGTGCCAATAACACTTCCAGGACGAGCTGCGAAAGGTCATTACGATGCCACCATGTATCACGCAGCGCCAAACAAAGCAAACAGAACATGTTGGGAATAGGATTATGGGAGAAGCATCTGTCAGTTCTAATTAAGAATTAACTGTGGATCCTATGTAAAAAGACGTGTGGTTTGTTCCTCTCTTTCCCCTTTCCCACTTAGCTCTCCATTTTTTCCCTCTCCAAAATAAAACTCCATTAGTTATAAAAGAGCCCTCTGTCAGGGAGTCCGTCTGACAGTAGTGCAGTAAAGCAGTGTGACAGCAGGGCTGCAGGACAGGACGGGGCTCTCCTTGGTGCCCAAGGGCAGCACTGAGCTGCACTGCCCACAGGAGCACTCGCTCAGAGCCCATAGGTTTGGAGAGGAACTGTAGGTAAAGAAATGCTGATGGGATAAAGCAGAAAAGTTAAAGAAATGAATTCCAATAGGGGAAAGGCATCAAGGAACGCCCCACTCCTCCCTTGCTCTCCCCACCCATAGCACCCTCCTCCTCCTCTCCCCCTTTCTCCTCTGCCCCCTTTCTCCCTTTCTCCCCATTAGCCCTAGCCAGGTTTTATCATGTGGGTGCCCATCCCAGGGCTCCTGCCATGAGCGGGCTATGCAAGCCACATGCTTTTCTTTATTATTATTATTATTTTTCCTTTCTTCTCCTCTATATTTCCAGGCCTCTTTTCTGCTTAAGTTGGCATTTCTTCTTCTTTCTCTTTCCTTTTTTTTTTCTTTCCCTTTCTGCTGACTGAGACAAGACCGTGTCCTACTTCAGCACCCCAGGATTTGTTACATCTTCAAGGTGCAGCTTTATGGCCGCGGTTGTCCCGTTTATGGTACAGTTCTTCTTATGGGTTCTAATAAACTTTGTAGCTCCAGGGTGCTCTTAAATCCTGATATGAAAGATAGAGAAGAATCATTATTTAGTCCAACTAAATATAGGATGCTTCACCCTTGAAGGCTGAGGATAATGTTTCTCTCGCAGGTGTGGACAGACCCATAACTCCTGTGTGCAGCAAGTGCAGCTGCAGGAGGAAATAATCAATGCTTCCCATGGAAAGAAGAATGCTCGGCCCAGTGGAATGGGGAGAGGCAGTGCCAGCTGGATGGGTGCTTAGGAGGGTCGTTTAGCACAGGGAAACAGCATTAAGGCTCCTTAGAAGTAGACATCAGCTAGGAGTGCAGGGTTCGGCTGAGAGCTGAAGGCACTGCTTGGTGCAGCTGGAAGGTCCTGAACCTCAACCGTGCACATGCAATAGGAACTTCTCCTGTGTCCAATATTCAGGTTTCCCCATGGGGTCCAATTGCCATCCCAACCAGGTTGACCTCAGCACCTGAAATATGAGAAGCAGAAGGGAAGTTGCCAGGCTGGGATGCAGCACTCACAGTGCATGGGGAAGCCAAGCACTGCCCCCGTTGATGCGGTGCAGGATGTGCTGCAGGCAAGTTCAGTGTCTTGTGCTGTGAATAAGCTGGTGGGCTGCAGTGATTGCTTTGTGGTTCTGGTAGCAGCCAGTTGTCTTTGGGGCGTTTGTATACCAAAGCCCTCTGCATTTGTATGGGGAGCTTAGGGCACTTCTACCAGTCCTGCCAGGGATGGAGGAGGGTTGTGGGCTCTACATTGAGCAGGTTCTACATTGAGTGTGGTTCTACTTCAAGCTGGGCTCTACACTGTGTGGATTTTAGATTGAGTTGGGTTCTAGATTGGGCAGGTTCTACACTGAGTTGGGTTCTACACTGAGTTGGGTTCTACGTTAAGCTGGGTTCTACACTGAGTTGGGCTCAGCACTGAGTGGATTTTACATCAAGTTGGATTTCAGGGAAATGTTTTTCTTGCACATAGATTTTTTCCCTTTCCCTCAGCTTTCCCAAATCCTGTCTGATTTCTATTTTCATTCTGGGAAAGAAAAAATGAGGTCAAATGAGGTGGAAAGGCCTACACCATTCTCCAAGTTTTTTCCAGTGTGTGTTTTTCCTTGGGAGTTCCCTCGGAACAGCAGTGCAGTGCGTTGCACACCCCAAAGATCAGTGGTCCCTTTGCTAGGCAGAAGTTACCATACACCAACCATTGGTTTGTTGTAGAGAGCCATCAGACAACAGCGTGTTGGACCTGTAGTGTGGCCCTCAAAGCCATCATTCAGTTTCATTTCCCTGCAAGCATTTTGCTTTCCGTAAAAGCTCTGAGTTTTGACTTACATGAATAATGAGAGATTGTTTGCAGAGGGCAGTAATGCAAATCATTGGAAGCTGCAAATGAGCTTTCAATTAAACACAACACCTCCCCAAAACCAGTGCTCTTCATGATACCAGTGCGCCAAGAGGAGGGTAACGTGGAGCAGAAGATCTCTCAGCCTTCACCAGCCTTTGGCTTTTCTGCCTTTTTTCCCCTTTTTTCCTTATACCTCATCTGCTGTCGCAATTTCCCTCCTGGCAGTGAGTGATGGGCTGTCGGTGCTGGCGCAGAGCCGTGGCTGCAGGAGCTCCCAGCACACACCCAGTGCTCACCATGGGGCCGTGGCAGCAATGCATCCCCCACACTGCCAGGAAAGATTCCTCCCCCCACCCCCATGACCCGGTTACTCACATTTTCTGTGCTTCCTGCATGCCACAGCCCCGACTGCTCTCAGCTAACGGCACAGAGGTGGTGCTGGCACTGGAGCACCCATCTGATTGTGCTCACACATATAAATAATTGCTTTAAAATCCATGGGAAAGGCCAGGCTGTGAGACAGCAGCTTGTTTGCCATTCAGATTTATACAAATATATATATATATATATTTAAAAGTGCATTTTGTAAGCTCTCAGGATGCTTGGCAGAACCATGGCCCAACACAGATGCACTCGAGGTGCAGCTGTGGGTTTTCTAGAATCATGGGGAGCCCATGCACCCCTGGTCCATGGGACAAGGACAAGGGCAGGAACAGGGACAGGGAAAGGGACAAGGACAAGGCGGGGCAAGGAGCTGTGCACCTCCCCAAATGAGCCCTTCCAGCAATCTCTCCGCATTTATACCAAGCTGCTCCTCCCCAGCAGATGTTCAGAACTCACACGGAGGAACTTCCAAAGCAAACCATCTGGAAAAGGAAATGGCAAAGCACTGGTGAGCCATCCCCCTCCTCTGCTGTGCCCTATACCTGGCAGTCCTGCTCCCAAAGTCATGGGGAGGGCTGGGAAGGAAAGAACCATGGGAGCCATCAGGGCTTCTTTTTGATTTCAGCCCCACTGCCAGCTGGATAAGGAGCTTCAGCCCCATGACCTGCTCATGAGAATGGTCTCAGGTCCCCTTGGCCCTGGCCAAGCCCCATCCGGCTGCTACGCTGCTCAGTGTCCCCATGGCTAATTTCATCTCTAGGCACGTGGGAACCCATCAGGGAGCAGACTGTGATCCCATTGCAATGCTGCTCCTGGATTTCTGCTTTTTGTGGATCGCACTGAGGTCTCCCCTTTGCCATCTTCCCTTCTGCACAGCCCAGGAAATGGGGCGATGAAAGCCGAGTCATCCATTCCTGCGTTATGTTTCCAAAGAAGCAAGTGTGACTGTCAGGTTTACAAAAGATTGTTTATGTTCAGCGGCGTGAAATGGGGAGCGAGCACACAGAGCAGAGCGAGAGAAAGACTACCCTGCCCGTGCTGACAGCGCGGCATTCATCCTCCACGCTACAGCAGACAAAGCGCTGGTGCCGCCTGACAGCGGCCATAAATCACCGCTGGGAGATGCTGTACCTACAGCTTATACCACTCCAGATGACAAACACACAATAATCCACACAGCACAGCACTTTTTCTCCCCTCCCTCCCTCGCATTCATTGGTGCTCCAGTGAAGGGGGATGGCGTGGAGGAGACCTGCAGAGCCAGGGGCCGCTGAGGGGTATGAAGAGCTGAAGGCTGTGACCAACTGAGCTGGGGCAGGGGGTTCCAGTTTGCCATGGGCATGGGGGGAGAATGCCAAGTAGGACTGAGTCTCCTTTGCAGTGCCATGGGGGCACCAGGGTTTGGTTGGGTGGGGGCAGCTGTGGCTGTGCCAGCGATGCCACTCTGCCACATCCCCACCAAAGGCACAGCCCAGGGATGCACCCAGGTTCTGGTTGCTTGCAGAAATGCCAATGCAGCATTGCAAGGCCGCCAGCACCCTGGGCTGAGGAGGGAAAGGAGAGGTCTGTCTGCTTAGACAGCTCTTACATCCATGTATCCTAATTAACAAAAGATCTAATTCATCAAAGTGACAGCAGCTGTATTTATATCACCTCCTTCCATGGGGGCTGCTGGGGGTTTAGGGTTGGATTTTTATTCCTTTCCCTTTTCTGACAGCTTTATCTTTCCCACACACATTTTTATATTCCCTTTCTGGGGGAGAATGATTGATAATGAAGCTCTCCTTGGGAATAGGGCCACTCATTTGACATTTCCTGCCTCCCCCCAAAAGTAGAGGGGAACATGGGGGGGAGCAGGAAAGGAGGGCTCACCCTGATGTGGGGCAGGGCTGATCTCCTGGCAAAGCAAACCCTGAGAGCCTGACAAGGCATCTAAATAACACCTTAAATCTTGGAGAGCATAAAAGGAGCCCCAACTGTTTTGGTTTGCTTTAATACCTGGAACCGCGTGGTTCGGGGCGGGCAGAGAGCGATGCTGAATTGCCAAATAAATACAGGGGCTGTGGCATCTCTGAATTGCTCTGCTGTTCTCAGCAGGCTTGCTGGCGGGAGGAGTAAGGTTTGGCCATGATATAGGAACACCAAGATAGAGATGGTGGCAATGAATCCCCACTCAGCCGCTCCTCCCCGCTGCACTAAAGCCCTGGTGTAGGCAGAGGCATCACAGGATGCAAGGAGCTCGCGTGGCTGCAGGGATGGAGCCTAGAGCAAAGCCAACCTCCCAGCCACCACCAAGTGGGGATGGAGCAGCCATAAAACAGAGCCAGTGGCATCAGGGCGTAGATCCTGATGTGCCGGGCTCCCTGCTCCTCCCGCAGCCTCAACTTCTGATGAACCAATGTGCTTCAGTGCGCATTTATATGCAAAGGCGTATAATATGTCCCCTGTATCTAATTATCTGTCAACCTGAGGCAGTTTGTTTTCCAAATCGGCCTCTCGGCTGTGACTTTATGAGGTCGTAAAGAAAACGGTGCCACTCTCGCACTGGAGCTCCAGGAGAGCCTGGATCAACAAATTACCGGCGGTAATGGTGTCTGCCTGCCGCCATCCCCAGCATGGTGGGGACAGAGCCTGACCCCATGCCCTCCCGTGCACCCGTTCCTGTGCACCAGCATGCACCCAAACCCATCCATCCCCATGTCCCCCCGTCCATCCATCCCCACGCACTGCCACGCACACAACTCCATGCACCTGGCCCCGTACGCCCATCCCCACGCACCAACCCCATGGTCCCCAAGGGTGCAGGTGTCCCCTGCTGTGCTGAGTCTGGCAGTGAGCTCCAGCTGAGGATTCCTCTGCTCACCCTGCTCCTGTGATAAATGATAGAAAAGAATTAAAAAAGCAGTGGGGAAAAAGAAGAGTGAGGGAGAGGGGAGGGGAGCGGGTCAACAGCTGAGTGCAAGGCAAGTCGCTAGACAGGGAGTAATTAAGATACTTGGGTAAATATGATTAATAAGCTCAAACTGGCAGGGTGTGCAGTAAACAAGGGCTAACCAGATGGTACCCTTTCCTTTCTGACAATGCTGCAAGCTTTGTGCAAACAGGCAGGAAGGCTCCGGATGCTCTCAGCTCTCTTGCATGGGGAGGATGCAGCGCAGGGCCAAGCAGTGAGGTCAGCTGTTGGGAATGGGATGGTGTCCATTGCCACAAATCCCATCCAACTGCCCCACATGAGCCCCTTCCCAGGCAGAGGATGCCATTTCACCAAAGGTGAAACATTTGTGGAAGTGCACTGATTTTGATGAAATTGCATTTGGAAAGAAAAATCAAAGGAGAAAATCGTTTCGATAAGGCCAAAGCATTTCTGTTGACCTTTCAGGAATTAAATGGCATAGAGTTTTTTTCCATTTCAAAATACATTTTGTTTCAATGTACCATATATATATAACGGTAAGAACTATTGAAACCAGAATTAAATGCTGTGATTATCCCAACGTGGGATGATATATTTCCATTTCCCCCAGTTCAATATTTCAAGAAATTAAGCACAAATATCCCTCTGCTTTGAAAAGGGGAAGGGAAAAAGGCAGAAAACGTGGTTCTTGCTGCTGCTGGAGTGCGGCTGAGTGTCTGCAGGTGTGGAAGAGAACATTTGCAATGCATTCGGATGGGTGTTTCCTCATCATTCAGGTTGGATATCAGTAAAAATTTCTTCTCAGAGCACTAAGGCACTGGAATAGTCTGCCCAGGGAAGTGGTAGTGTCACCATCCCTGGAGATGTTTACAAACCATGGAGACGTGTCATGGGGAGACATGTTCAGTGGACACTGTGCAATGGGTTGGGGTTGGGGTTGGGGATCTTCAGGTTCTTTTCCAGCCTTAATGTTTTAGAATCACAGAACCAACAGAACACACATCTGAGCAAAATTGTCCTGGTCAGTGTGCTCAGGGTGTCAGAGCTATCATTTTCATTTGACTATTTACTGTATGGTACTCAGAGAACCAGAAAAATGGCCCAGAAGCTGCAGGTGTGACCAATAGGTGACATCAGCCCTTGGCCTTCAGTTTCTTCAGGACAGAGATTCACAATTTTCCCAGATGTCACCCAAAACCATGAGCTGTCCCTGCCCATTTTAGGCACCATGGGTGCCACACGTGCCATGGGTGTTTCCATGGGGAGAACTTGGCTGGTTCTGCTGGCAGCCTCATGGCACGGGAGCCACGGTGGCTCAGAGGGGTGGGGATGAGACGGAGGATAAAGAAGAAAATTTGGCTCATTGACAGGGCACATATTTTTCCAATATAAAAGCAAATGGGGGAACCCTTAAATAAATTGACTCTATAAAAACGTCCCTTTGTATTACCGCCTCACCTTTTCAGGGAGAAAACACCAAGGTTTATTTTCGTGGCTCCCGAATAAAAATATCACCGCCGCTCCGTAATTCCGCAGAGCCGCACGCAGTCCCTCACTGCTGGGAGTGCCCTGGCTGGGGGAGCAGCTGCCACGTAATTACACGTCCTTGTCACGAGTGCGGAGAAACAAGTTGTGGCATTTAGGAAAGGTCTGCAAAAATAGGTGTCAGACCTTAACTAATGGTGATTGTCCTCCCATTCTGCCGTAATTTACATTTAATTCGCACGTTTCATTTCCATTTAAAATATGATTACAGTGTTTTGAAGCACATCTCACCTGTCCCCTCCGATTAGGGCAGCAGGAGGAGAACATGAAGCTGCAGGAGCAGGGCTGGCTGCAGGGACAGCACGTGGGGATGGGGATGGAGCTCTGCGGGGACGTCACTGCATGGGAATGGATGTTTGGACACATGGACACATGGACAGAGAGACACACAGACACGTGGATATGCGGATAAATGGGCAAATCAGCAGACACATGGACAGACAGACACATGGACAAATGGACAGATGGATAGACGGACATACAGACTCGTGGACGGACGAACAGATGACGGACAGACAGACAGATGGGCACATGGACACACCGACACATGGACACTCGGACAGATGATGGACATGCAGACACGTGGGCAGATGGACTCATGCTGTCATAAGGCCCCTTGCTGCTGTGCAGGATGTCCGTGGCAGCTCCACTTGCCTTCTGCTCCCCACTTCACATTTAAGTGAATTCGGATGCACAAAATTCTGCTATGGAGATGGAAAAGCAGGGCCTGGGAAGGAGAGGTTTTACCTGTCCTGAGCAGAGGTACACTGGGGATGCCACCCCCCTGCAATGCTTCCTAGTGCCTGGCACTATTTAAGCTATCAAAAGGCGATTCAGTGACATGGAAGAGGAGCACAGGCCATTGGATACCTACAGACATGGGGCTACAACTGCTGCAGGGACTGCCCTTGCGCTGACCTGGGGGAAATCTGAGCTTCTCTGGGTATGAGATCCTGCAGAATGAGTGCTGTTGGAGCAGTGCTTCATCTGAGAGCTACGAAGGCTGCGAAACTGCTCTGCCTTTGGTGCACTCTGGAAAAGGCTGCTGGCATGGCTGCCAGTGGCTGAAGGGCTGCATCTCAGCCTCAGGCAAACCACTGTCCTGCACACCTGGATGGGCACTGAAGCGCCGTGCAGTCCGGGCAGGAGCTGCAGCTCTGGATGTCGAATCCCTCCTGCTGCAGGGAGCTGTCGCTCCCCCCGAGGGCTTTTGGGAGGTTCTGTGACCACGAAAAGTCTCACCAGGAAAATCAATCACTCCCGCCCTCACCACCACGTCCTCATCCCGCGTCCCCCAGTGCTGCACCCGCCCACGGCGCGCCGAAAAGGCCGGCATGCACTGATTAATATCTGCTACGTGTAGGGGAAAACAACCGCCTCGTAAACAGTATTATTAACCCATGGGCCGGCAATAAATCAGTGGGAGAAGGTGACCTCAGCAATGCTGGAGTAATCCTGTGTGTCAGGGTAAATTTATGAGGCCAATTTTATTGGCCTGTATGACCCAGGCTCCTTGGAGATGTCTCAGTAACAAATCCAATCCATATCATTTATTAGCTTTGTACAGTGTCAGCTCTAAGCATAGGAGGGATCCCATTAAAACGTATTGCTCCCTCTGCAGAAGATGGGCGCAAATAAGCCGCCGGATAATTGCAGGCTGCGAGGAGCCCTCGATTAAGAAATGGCTCGTGGTGGATTTGCTCTGAAATCCATAAAGCTGGAGCCTGGGGCTGGAGCTGCTCGGGTTTGGGTTGGTGATGCCTGCGTGGGCCTGGCTGTGGGGAGCACTGGGAGCACTGGGGACACCAAGAGCAATGGGAGCACCGAGAGCATCGGGAGCACTGGTTGCACCAGAGCCACCAGGAGCACTGGGAGCACTGGGGATGCCATGAGCACCCTCAGCACCTCGTGCGTGGCACCTCCTGTGCCTGATGGTTGTTGGCTAACCAGAGCTGGTAGAGGCAGCTTAAGTCTGTTTGACTGTCCCTGTCATCATAAGGTTTACGGATGGTTAATTTATTCTTTATAGCACAGTCATTGATGGCTGTTAAATCACAAATGAGAGCCAATAAAGGGTGAATTGCAGCTGAAATTACACTGTTTATATGACAGCAGAGTGCTGGCTAAAAGATTCATATGCCGCTGATGAAGTACGTTATAAATTTTAATTACCATAGTTTGTACAAATGACATGTTTGAAATGCTATTGAGTAATGTGACCCTGATAATGAAACTATAAAATAAATCATTAACTTTCTGAATGAGCTTTTTTATTTCCATGCTACATGAAGTAAACTTTCCAATTTATTCCATTGCAGCCCTCTTTCAAAAAAAAAAATAAATAAATAAAACATAAAGTGGAGGGAGAAGTGTTACCATCCAGCATCAGGGGACATAGACATTCGGGGGAGGAGAGCATCATGCAGAAGGTACATAGGACATCAGGGGCTGCCCCAAGCTAACCAGAGCCCCAAAGCTCGCATGGCTTTGCCCTGGCTCACACAGTACAAGGCAAGCGGGAGCACAGGGATAAGGGCAGGGATTGAGCACCTGCTCTGAGGATCCATCAAAACCTCAAGCAAAGGGGAGAGAAAATCTCTGCAGAAGTCAGGGTGTGATTACCACTCACTCCTCAGCCAGGCTGTGCAGCTCGAGCTCCCCTGGGAGCCCCAGCTTGAAGGCCAGCTGCATGCAGCAGGAGAAGGGATAATTCCCTGGCTGGGCGCAGAGCTGAGCCCTGAGTGAGCCAGGGATTGTGGGGAGCACAGACCGTGCAGTCCTGCAAGCTGCAGACTTTGGTTCGGCTCCACTTGCTCAGGATGAGGAATGCTTCTTTAAGCTTCCTGGAAGGACGCTGATGCCAGGCTGCTCCCTTGTTATGGCGCCATGGGTTATTTCCTAAGGGATGCACAGCAAGAAGAGAGTGTGCCAGGGCTGCTCCCTGTCCATCTGCACTGGGGTCAGCAGGTCTCAAGGGCAGGGCAGGGGCTCTCCTATCTGCCTGCTCATGGAAACTGGGGTCTTGGCACACCTACCTCAGCTTGAGCATCAGCCCTTCCTGTTCCTCAGCTGTTTCACACTGTAGATAAGCAGCTATTAAAAGGCCATGGCTACCCCACACCATCCCATCCCGTCCTATCTCATCGCACCCCCATCCCATTGCAACCCCATCCTATTCTGTCTCACCTCTATCCCATCCTATCCCCTCCCACCCCACCCCACCCCACCCCACCCCACCCCACCCCACCCCACCTCTCTGCATGACCTCCTTGAGCCTTTTCTTCCTCCCCAAATGTGTTCAGAGTTGGAGAGCTCCCCAATGCCCACTTTTGTCTTATCAGCCCGGCCGAAAATATTTCCAAGCAGGCTGCTCATGCCGCACTACTTACCATTAAAAGAAAGGACCACATTATTGCTGTTATAAACCATTGATTAAGGTTTATAATAGCAATAATCCCCTCGAAATTCATTGTTACTGCAGTTAATGACCAGTTTATTAGAGCGTTAACCATCCTTGGCAATGGGCTGAGTCGTTTAATGCTGGTAACGACCAATTTCTCAAGGGTTATTGCTTAAATAACAATCCTTTGGTAGATATATGTTCAACCACCAGATACTGCTCCAGCTGGAACCTTCTCCTGTGAAATAATTGTTAATTATTTCCCCCAAGTTTGGCCACGATGCCTCAAAGCTGTAGATGGAGAGGGCTCCTTAGTGTGCGAAGCGTTGGGGATGCTGCAAGTGGAGATTGAGCAGCACGAGGAGAAGCAGCCAGCGAGGTGTGAGCCATCTCACAGTGCCTGTTTGTGGGTTTTTCTCCTTCCATCCCCATGGTGGTCCCTTCCCAGCTGCCTGTCAGGATGCAGTGGCTCCAATGGGGAGCAGCAGGGAGCAGCACCACCAGCATCCCCCTCCACTGCATCCCTGCATTAACTCAATCGGAATGGTTCGTCGCGTTAACTGTGTCCTATCGTGTCACATTAGCATCATCCTTCTAACAGTGTTCATTTTGCCTGACACGATATGAAAGGTACAGATACGATTACCCTTTAATTGTGTCATATTAGCAAAAATAAATAGCGAGATCGTGCGAGGCTAATGCAAAACGATGGCAAATCCTTGCCATGCAGGGAGCAGGATCAGACTCTCATTGTCCAGGAAGGGCCCTGAAATCTGCCTTTTTCAAGAGAAGTGTGACTGGATGGGCAAATTTAGGAGGAAATGAGCAGGAGGGGTTCTCTGCTCAGTGTTTCAACTATCCCCCTATCATCCCCAGAAACTCACATAGCACATTGGATGTTAAGCCTTCCCGATTCTAAATCTAAATAGGAGGGTTTAGGCGATGGCTGAATGGTGTTAGGTTTGGCTGCAGTGTTCCTTTCCCTCCTTTTGCTTTCTGCCACCAAGGCTGTGGGCTCTTCATGGGGGCACTGGGAAGAAAAGAAATAGAAGGGGGAAAGAGGAATAACTCAAAAATTGCAGAGAAATGTACCTAACATCCACTTGGAATGTTTTCCCCTCTATGGGAAGCACTCACCGTGCCCTACCCATCTCCACCAGTTGCCAACTGGTGCTGGGCAGCCCTTGGGCCGTGCTCCCTGCCAGGGCTGCTGCGGGATTCGCGCGAGCGTCCGTGTTATTTTAGCGATAATGTGAGCAGAGTGGAGCATGTCACAGGATAATGGCCTCCTGCTGCTAGGCTGTTCTTGGCATTTATCAAAAAATGACACCAGCGGGAATATGCTGAAGGGAACTAAGGTGTCGATTCGATGACTGCTGATAGAAGTTAGAAATAAAAATGAGTCAGGCACAAAGAGGTTTATTGATAGTGGAGCCTGGGTCCCTGTGAGCAGCAAAGTGATGCTCCAAGAGCTTCCTTGTCATCCCTGTGTACCAGACCCCAGAATACCACAACAGAGATGTGCATGCAGCACTCAGTCTCATGGCAAGGCTCTGGGAAAATGCATGAGACGAAGAGGCTACCATTGCTGCATTGGCTAAAAGTCTCCAGTGGTGGGTAAAGGATGTGCAGCTGCTTCAGGTGGGATTTGGGCTCCCACTCCAACCCTTCAAAGCACCCTGAAGCTTTATCAAGGCAAACAAATTAACGGGCTAATTGTTGCCGGGCCAAGTTCTGGGGCACTTCCAGCGACCGGTCTGCTTCTGTTATCTCAGCTGTGGGCAGGCAGGAGGAGGAGGGCAGCAGAAGGGCACGGCAGCACCTGGCTCCCTTGGCCCCACTGCAATAGGAAACAACACAGGCCACAGGGGACGCGTCGCTCTTTTCCACCTACATGTTATTCCAGCCATAAATCCGAGTGACAAGCTTGAACTTTTCTCAATTGACATGTTTACAAGGGAAGTCCGCATTTGACAGGAAAATTAAGCATATCAATCACTTAACGAGCTCGTTAATGAATGGCTCTCAGATCTCTCTGATTCTGTGCCTGGTAGCACAATTTATTGATCAAGCGTGCTTTCGGCCGGGCCAGATGTTGCCGTTCCTTGATCCTCAAAGGCAGAGCGGCTCTGGCCGGGGTTTATCACGAGGTCATTTTCTCCTCCAGACCCCGTTTCCCTTTTCTGTCTTCTGTTTTCTCTTTCTTTCTCTCCCTTTTCTCCCTCCAGAACAAAGAGAACAGATGCGGGCTCGGGGCCCCTCACACCCACTCAGACATATGGAAGCGATCTCCTCTGTCTTTGTAATTACACAGGAGCTTGCTTTTCAATGGCTCCGGGTTTTATTGCACAGAAACCAACCTATTCCTACATAAAACATTTTTACGGCTTCTCCTCTAGGGGCTGCTCAGTGAGGCCCTGGCAGGTAAAGAACCATGAGGGACCCGGCAGCGTGGAGCCACCAGGGGTACCCTGCGCACCCCAGCAGCAGAGACAGAAGAGCAGAGCAACAATGGCTCCACCAAGCCAGAAACCCACAGAATAGTCCTTGAGCCTTAATGAGACCCATAAGATAACCTTGAAGATGTGAATGGATGCGCCCAAAGTCCCCCATGGATGTGTTGGATAAATCCCTGTTTGGAGATGTTAAAGAGATTGCGGTGGGATGGAAGATGCTCACACTTTGCTCTCTGCTGGGGACGTTGGCCCAGAGTGCTCAGGTTCTCCTTATGTCTGCGGGGGAGGTGCAAACCTGCAGGGTGACAGCCATGCATGCAGCCTGGACAGATGGCCACAACCCTACGGACAGACATCTGGACCCATCCACCCTGCATGCCATCCCATGGCACAGAGCATGGGGACACCACCAGCGTGCAGCCAGGAGGCCTTGGTGCCACAGTGGAGGGGTTGTTCTGCAGTCTAATGGAGGAAAAAAAATAATTCTATAGTGCATCATGAATAGTCCAAAATGCAAAGATGACAATTTAAGTGTTTAAAATGTACTCAAGGTAATTCCAAACAAATTTTAAAGCCATTTCAGACTATAAAACCCCTCAGCTAAATCATTGGTTATATGGCGGCAGTGCTTATGTTGCAAAATATCATGAGCATGAAAGGGAAAGTTTTAAAGATTGCTGGTTAATCCTTATAAATGAGTTATTGGCGTTGCAGAACCGCGGCTGGAGGAGCTGCCTGCTGGAGGCTGAGCCCACTGGGAGCCCCGGAGCTGTGATCTTTGGGGTTTGGTGATGGTGTCCCTGCAGCACTGCATCCCTGCATGCTGCATCCGTGCTACTATGTGGCCCGCAGCATCCCTGAACTCATCACCTCCCAGCTGCGCCCAGAAGGAGCAGGAAGGGTGCACAGAGCCAGACTACTGCCTCCCAGTGTGGCATCCCTCCTGCACCCTGCTGGTGGAGAAATGCAGTGGGGAGCACGGAGAGGGAATGGATAAAAGTTGGTTCCTTCCCTGCATTGCGCTGAACTTTTCTCCTTGTGTCTGCGCCCTGATTTGAGACACAGCGCTCCGCTCCTCTCCCGCTCTCTTCCTTTCACCAAACAGATGTAACTATTTATTCCTTATGTCCCAGTTTTCCTGTAATTTCATAAAGTGCAAATTTGCTGTCCTGCTCCCAAATGCCGAGTCGGTGGTTTGTCATAACAGTCATCAGTAACTGTCGCTTTCTGCCTGGGGCTTAATTAACCCACTCTCTCATTAGCATGTCCATGCAGTTGTAAGGAATGAAAGCCTGATTATTTTCTACAACAGTCGCAGCCAATTACTGCACCGAAATGGAACCACATTAATCAAATCTTTAGTACAGTGGCAAATTCAGAGATATCAGATTGCAAAAGACTGCAAACCTAATATGTCACTGTCAGCGGAGCTACGCAGGCATTTAGCGAATTGCATTAAATAGATGGCTTCGCTGAAACCGCATGAATTTAATATGTGATGGGATCTGGAAGCTATTAGTGTGACATGGCAAAGCACTGGGAGCTTGGCAGCTCTGGACTTTATCCATGAACTCAGGAAACTCGTGCACAAACTTGTGCGCGCGCAGCGAAACACGGCACTCCTGGGGCAGAACACAGAGCACAGCCATGGCCAAACCCACAGCACTGTGCAGGGCTGGGAAACTTCCTCCCATACTACCACGTCCCCAGTCTGTGCCATGCAGCAGCACAGCTCACGTGGATGTTCTCCATCCCACTGTTCTCTTCCTGCAAAAGGTGCAGCTGCACGTTCCCTCTCCAGGCTGCTATTTGCCGTCTACCTTATGCATGCGTGCTTCAAGGTGTTTCAAATATATATGTATGTTTTTTCCTAAGCAATCAATCTGTGTAAGTGAGGAGCTGAATTTAAATACTGGGGTTTTCATCGTCTCCAACACAGGAAAAAAAAAAAAAAAAAAAAAAAAGACAGAAAGGGGAGAGAGGGGCATTGAAAATGGAGTGAAATCAATTCCAATCTGTTGAACCACACATTTGGAGGTGTGCACATTTCTGCAGGCACACGGCACCTGGTTGTAGTGCACAAAATCTACCTCTGCAATAAGAAAGTGTGTTGCAGATGCCCTTTGGCTGCACGCTGCTTCCATGCGGGTACCACGGCCCAACTCGTGGGCTCTGCAGTGAGTTAAGGCATAATGTTCTCCCCAGCCATGCAGGTGCATGCAGGCAGAGCTCCTCCAGTGGGACAAGGACCTGGAAATGCCTTCTTCAGAATAAGAAACAAATGATCCCTGGGCTGGGCTCGCTGACACTGCTCTACTTCAAAGAGCAGCCTCCAGCTCTCAGATTAATTAGCTACAGGATGCAAATGCCCTTGTGCAATAAATCACCTGGGCATGCACAGTCTGCACACGCAGCTCCTTGGGATGCAAGCCACCCGCCAGGCCCTGGGCTGTGTGCTGTGCTGTGTGTCCTGTGTCAGCCTTTGTTCTGTCCCCAGGGGAAAGCAGTGCTGAGCAGAGCAAACCCTGAGGCTCAGAGAGCTGGAACACCTGCAGATCCCCGGGCTTCAGGATTCCTAATCCTTGAACAAACAACGCTCAGGAGGATCTTCCCATGTTCCCAAAGCGGTATCTCCTGCCACGCTTTGGTTTTAAGTACTCACTCTCCTCCCTGGAGACGCTATTACAAAGTCTGATGGATTTGCTCTAGCAGAGCTCTACTGGGGGGGAAACTCTTCTGCATTATTTAAAATTTTCAGTGTTGAAAAATCAATGATTACACGAGAAGTGCTCAGAGCTCAGGCAAGTTGCGGGCGAAGCTTCGGGGAAGCCGAGCCCAGAGGCAAAGCAAAGCCCCACCTCAGCTCTGCAGCACGCGGGGCGCGTGCTGAGCTCCGCTCCATGCATGAGCCCAGCAGATGTACAGTGAGACCCACGTGGCTGGAGGACCATATGGGTGTCCCATGGAGTGCTGATGACCAACAAATGAATTACCAGCTCTCCCCATCCCCACTCACTGCCATCACGGCTCCCGTGTCCAATGCTTTGGGTCAAAATCAGATTGGAATGTCCCTTCCTGATCACAGAGGTGCACAGACTGAATGTCATCTCTAATGGTTCAGAACAAAGCCTGGAAAAACAGTGTCTCAGCACACTAGGATCCTAAAGCCTTTGATATACAGCTTGCATTATTAGCAATATTTTCTGTGACCACATCCAGATTCGCAGGAGTGCATTCAGTGATAACTGTGTGCTTTGGCTCATGGCATCCCATGATAGGACAAGGGGGAATAGTTTTAAATTAAGACAGAGGAGCTTTAGGTTAGATATTAGGAGGAAGGTTTGCACTCAGAGGGTGGTGAGGCACTGGAACAGGTTGCCCAAGGAGGCTGTGGGTGCCCCATCCCTGCAGGCATTCAAGGCCAGGCTGGATGTGGCTCTGGGCAGCCTGGGCTGCTGGTTGGCGACCCTGCACACAGCAGGGGGTTAAAACTAGATGAGCACTGTGGTCCTTTTCAACCCCGGGCCATTCTATGATTATGATTCTATGATTATGATCATCCCAATGCCTTGCCATGCCAGATCCCTCATTTCTGCTTTGGGGACAGCCCTGCTTTGCCCAACACCCCCTGAACCCCATTCCCCAGCAGCCACCGCAGCCCCATTGCTGCTCACAGCCCTACGTGCACCCAACAATAAAAGGCGTTCGCCAACCTCCGCCTCTTTTCACAGCCAGGCTTCAAGTTCACGTGTGAATTTATGCCAGTTTTGACATTAGCAGGAAAAATTAACAGTTCTCACACACCGAAAGGAAAAAAAAAGAAAAAGAAAGGAACGAAACTCACACAAAAGAGGTTTTGTGTTTCAAGCAGAATAAATTATGGTGTGATGTTATTAAAACACTTAGTTGTTAAGTTGCCAAGAAAATCCAGTATATTCACACGGACTCGAGGACCTGTCTCCATGCAAAGTAATTAAATTAGATTTATGGGCTGCATTACATCAGTGTTTGATAGTTCATTTTTCCTTTCTTCATATTTTGTCCTGCTTTATTAGAGCATGTGACAGATGGTAAAAATAGTGTGAAGTTTCTTGGCCCTGTGCTAAATCCCCCTTCGGTAGTATATCTCTCCTCTGTCAGTTCTCCCCAGCGATGATAAATTAACCTCTCCTCTTCTATCCCAAGTGTGGCAGTAAAGCACTCTTTGACACAGCGCTATCACTTTATCTTAATCTGCGCTGGGCGGGGAGGGGGCGGATGGGAGATGATGCAATCGCTGCCGTGAGTTGGGAAAAACAGAGATTTATGGTGTCAAAAAGGGGGAAATGGGAAGGCAGGAGGAGTGTTGGTCTATAGGAGCTGCTCTGTGTGTCAGTGTGTGCGTACAGATGCGTGTATACAAACAGTAAGCACAGAGGTGCAGCTGCTCACTGCGGGGTCTCCTGCATATGGAACCCTCCCTGGGGACCCTTCTGTGTCCCATGGGGTTGAGGGATGCACTGATGGAGCAGCCATGGGTAGATGTGATGTGGGATGTCCGCAGTTCTGGAGCCCTCAGGACAGCACGGCCACGGGGTCAGCACCTCCTCACCCAGCTATAGCATCTCTGATTTGTGGATCAATAACCAGATAGCACAAATTGTGGTGTCGATGCAACTGAAGCCCCTTAGGAAAAGTGATGCGATGAGCAGCTATTTGCAGAACGACCTGGAAGGAGGGAAGCCTGATCACGGTGTGGAATTTGGGGCAAAGTGATGAAATAATACCTGGAGGGACAGGCGCTGGGCCCTGCAGTGCTGCAGCTCTGCTTTCCAAGGAGAGCTCCTGGGCCAGCCCCAAAGTGGCTTGTGCTTAAAAGGAAAGCACTGATCTCTCAGATGCCGCCATCAGCACAAAGGAATTAAAATAGCAGCTGGCATCCGCAGGGCTGTGGACTAATAAGGAACAGAGTGCCCATGGAGTGTGCAGGCTCGGGGTGATGACAGTGGGATCGGTCCCGTCCCATATTGCTCATGGGGTGGAATGGGAACAAAACCTGCTGAAAGCTGACCCACAGCTGTGCTCATAGCTCTTCTGGGAGAGACTTGAGATGGTCACAGCAACAGCGACACTGCTCTGCAGCACGGAAAGGTCACGGTGACAATGGCACTGCTGTGTAGCACAAGGGGGTCACAGCAGTGGTGGCATTGCAATGCTGCATGGAGACACTGTAATGGTGGCATTGCATTGCATTGCATTGCATTGCAGCAGGGTCACAGTGATGGTGGCATTGCACTGCAGTGCATGGGGATCACAGCAATGGTGGCATTGCGTTACAGCACAGGGGAGTCAGCAATGGTGGCACTGCATTGCATTGCAGCAAGGTCGCAGTGATGGCGGCATTGCTCTGCTGCAGTGGTGTCACAGTGATGATGGCACTGCATGGCAGCAGGGGCTGCAGGCCTGGTGTGCTCAGTAGCCAATCGCACTGCGGTACAAGCCCAAGGAATGCTCATCATTAAACCTGTAATTTATTTCTCCTGTATTTCATAAAATGTGAAATATTACTGCTCTTCGGGTGCCCAGAGAGAACGGGGATGCTCCATTAAGTTCGACACTGCTCCTCCATAAGATGCAGTAATTATATGCGGCTTTTTTTACTGCTAAGTTCCTACTTGCAGATGCTAACAAAAGAAATAAGCTTTTAATCCAAACATAATTAATATGAATTACCTCCACAGTACACCCTGGCTTTGCACCATTAAACTTAATTTTTGTTTTGCATGATAATTGTGTTATCATTACCATTTATAGGAGAACTCAGGGACCTTCACTTTGTTTGCATCCCCGACCAAAGGCGGTGGCAGTGGAGCTGTCGGCCTTGCATGGCTCTGGCTTTGCTGCTTTCAGCCTTCTGTGCTTGTTTGTTCCCTTTGCTCTTTCCATTGGGATCTGCACTGCTGACCACACGGATGGGGAGTGAATCCCACCATGGGGATGCAGCAGGAGGCAGAGCCAGCACTGGGAGCAAAGCAGAGCTGCAGCCCACTACCCCAAAGCCGTGGGGCCAACCTGAAGCCCCACTGCTAATTAACCCTGGGATGAGTTTGTGAGGTCGCATTGCAAGAATGAGAGAGATGAAATCAGGCTCCGTAATTATTTATTGAAATTACAGCCCTGTCGAGGAGGGCTGAATTACTGCAGACTCCATTAGCTGTGGATGGGAGAGAGGGAATGAGAAAATGATGGATGGGAGAGACAGAGAGAAATTTTAAAAATAAAAGGGGAAGATGAGGGCCAGCAGTGCCCAAATGGTACAGGGAGATCAGATGGAGGCAGGAAAAGTTTTCTCTGCAGTTGTCTGAAACCAGAACGTTGAATGATCACATAAATATATTAATTGCTCTAATTAATTTCCCTGGGAAAGAGGTCTCAGGAGCTGCAGACAGCAGGTAGCTGGAGAAGGGTGAGAGCATCACTCTGCAGGCAGTGCAGATTCCCTCGCTGGGGCTCCTCCATGTGATGCAGAGCTTTGGTCCATGGATGGGTCCTTCAAATATCTCAGCACCAAAAATCCTGGGAATTGTGACATGATCCCAGCTGCCGAATGGGGCTGGGCTGATCCCACCACCACCCCGCAGAGAGTAACAGGGAATCCCACCACCCTCCCTCAGAGCACTGTGCTGCCCCTGGCCAAGAGCAGACCCTCATCCCCATTCCTGTTCCTTCTGCCCTATGCCAACCTTCCCAACTCCACCGGAGGTGCAGTGAGTGATGCACACACCACAGTGCCCCTCATCCCCTCCCAACCTGCCTCCTGATAATAATGAGCCCAGACACTTTTATTATCATTATTAATTAGCACTTTCAAGCAATGGAATTAAATCAATATGGTGGACTGAAACTAATTTTAACAAGCCATTGAGATCAATCATCGGGACTTTTATCTACATAAATGCCACTAAACTCAGCTCGTTAGTGTAACATTAGCTGGAAAAGGGGGGGGAGAGAAGGGAGACTGGCGGGGTTTTAATTAGGAAGACATAAACCGTGCCACAATTTTTCTTCTTTGATTTGCTTTTAATCTCGTCCGTGAGCTCTCCTGGTGCCCTGGCTGAGTGCTACGCTCTCACCTCCTCCCAAGGAGCAATGGCAGCAGGAGAGGGCAAAGCCAAGGAGAGGGCTGTGTGGGTGCTGTGGGGCTGTGCTGCAGGATGCTGCAGGATTAAGGCTGCTGTAGGATGCAGGATGGAATGGGATGCTGCTGGAAATGGCATGCTGCAGGATTTAGGATGCTGTGGGGTGCGCGGCACTGTGGGATGCACGATGTTGCATGTGCAATGTGGGATGCTGCAGGATGCATGGGGAGCTTCCCATTCATCAGCCTCTTCCTTGCCCGAGCCCCTTGCACACCTCCTCCAGCACCTCTAATACACAATTGTCATCCTCTCAGTGGGCCCCAGGATCACAGCAGTTGAGGGTTTGCCATGCAGGGCTCTCACTGCAGCCCCAGCCGGGGTCTGGGAGCCCAAGGAGGTGCTGGGTCCTTTGGAGCCCCATAACAACTGGGCAGCTGCAGCTGGATGGGGAGACATGAGGGGTTCTGATGCTGCAGGCTTCCAGCCCTTTCCAATTTCTCCTTAGCACCACTCATGGTACCCTCCATAGCCCAGCAGTGCCATGCTGTTTTACACCACATGAGGATCTGTCCCCCAGTGTCACCTTTCCCAATGTCTCTGCTGTACCTTCCCAAGAAATATGACACACGCATCAGAAAATATTTCCTTTTTGTTTGCTGGATGGGTAATAACTCGCCTCAGAGACAGTCTTTACAGTCAGCACAAAAGTAATTTACCTACATGCAGCACAACCAGATTGCAATAAATCTGCTGCTCCCCAGCCCTGCTGCACTCTCCCGCACCGTGCCACGCTGCACCATGCCATGCTGCGCTGTGCCATGCCACGATGCCATGATGCATTGTGCCATGTTGCACTGTGCCATGTCACACCATTCCACGCCGGGCCATGCCATGATACACCATACCACGATGCACCATGCCTTTTTGCACTTTTCAGTGCCATGCCGTGCCGTGATGAACTGTACCATGACTAACCACACCATGCTGCCCAGTGCCACGCCATGCCATGTTGCGCCGTGCCATGAACTGTACCGTATTGCACTGTGCCACGACGCACCATGCGCGCCATGCCGCGCCATACTGCACCCCCCAGCCCCAAACAAGAGTTAATATCTGTGAGCACCAAAAAATAAATAAAGGGAATGGAGAGCACCACCACGGCATCAGGGCCCTAAATCACCAAGCCTTGCCCGTCAGCCAATTTCTCTGCAGAAAGCTCTTAGCAGTTAATTTCTGGCTAATTTATTATCCTTCGGCTTAGCCCTACAGCACCATTAGCAGTACACTGACACAACTGAGTGAAATATTGTCTAATTTATTATCTTATTACTCCTCTGGAACAGGATCAATTAATTACCCATTAAAGTATTTCAGTTGCAGAGATTTATTAGGGGGCTCAGCGCTTTAACAGATGATTAGTTATATATGTTTGTTTGCCCGAGGAGCGCAGACTCGCAAATGACTGGAGGGGAAGGGGAAAGACACCGCGTCGGGAGGTACCTAATGGATCTTCTCTTGACTCTCTGAAAATGGAGCAGTCAATGACAAGAATTATCGACTCATTCACTTGCGGTTTGGAGATAACCATATGTACCAGGAGAGAGAGGGGGTGAAGGGAACGGGGAGGGAAGAAAAAAAAAAGCCTCACTCAACTGCTTTTTCCATTCAATAAATTTGCTGCAGAATATATTGGATTGGGGTTTGATGGCTATTTCGTGTTTTGCAGAGTGCTGACACTGGTATGATTCAGTAATTATTGTTTCTTTTAAGTTATTGCTGTAATTTTGCTTTCTAAGATCCCAATCAATTCCCGCCTCTCAAGGGCACGCTTGAAAAGCGATATTTGAAAACAGCCCTCTGATAGATTGTGCCGTTAGACAGTGGCTGAGACAAATAGCCTAATCTGGCACAAATTAGCTTGGCTTCCACAGATAGTTTTATACAGCGATGTAAATTATATTGTCAGGGCCAGTCACTTTCCTGCTTAGAGTGCAGCTAACAAGAAAGCGCCGAGATGCTGCTGGCACTGCTGTGAGCACCAGAGTGGCTGTGGGGCGGCTGTGGGGCGGCTGTGGGGCACAGCAATGGGGCAGCGGGTAGCACTGGCTCAGCCCAATGGTGCTGAGTGGTGGTGCTGAGTGGTGGTGATGCAAATCAGTGCAGGGGTGCAGCACTGAGGTCCCCCCCGCTCCACGATCTTGGGGGGCAGCTGATGGATGACAAAGCCAGAGCTGCCCCCGAAGGTCTTTTGTGGCCCTGTTGGTTCCCTGTGCCCAGAGTGAAGGGAGTTAGGGTGGGTTTAGGGGTCTCAGGCTGTGCAGACTAGAAGGGAGGGAGAAGCAGAGCAATCCAGAACCGCTGTCGCAGCACAGAAGCACCCACAGATGTATTTCTGTGCGACTCTCTACCCATGGAATCCATCACTGCGAGATAGCACAGACAGCCTGAGCAGCATGGAAATGGGGTGTTTAGGCAACTAAGCAGGTACACAGTCACCTAATGAGACAAGCTGCATTTAAATCAAGTGATGAGGATTGGGATCTCACTGTGAGGCACAAAGGCAGGCAGGGATGGGGCTGCTGTGGTCCCAGGGCTCCTGGCTGAGGTGTTGACCATCCCCAGGGCTGCACTGCGGGGCTGCATCACCACCAGCATCACATGCAGCTGCATCTCCCCATCACCACGTGCACACAGGTGCTGCAAATGAAATGCAGCACAACAGAGCCTCCCCAGCAGCAGTGCCCTTGGTCGGGCAGCAGAGCCAGGAGCTGAGCCCAGCTTCATCCCATCTCCATGCACTGCCCTTCCTTTCTGCTGGTGCAGTTCTCGTTCCTCTTCCAGCAGCTGAGTAATGGCTTTGGAAAGATGGCACCGCACTGATTTAGGGGCTTGACCTTGGGAATGCTCCTGCGAAAGCTGTGGTTTCCTGAGCACAGCTTTGTGTTTCCTTTTATGAACACTTTGCAGGTTACACGTATATTTGGGTATGTAGCAACTGAGTGGGAAAAAAAAAATATGCATGCTAGAGAGAAAGAAGAGATGAAAAAAAATCCCTTTTATATCTCCAGGCTGCCTTCAGCAACAGCATTCCTAAATAGGAGAGGTTAAATATATTGCTGCCATTACACTCTACAAGGAACACATTCCATAAAAACGAAGGTGCCGTAAATTATACAAATATGATGCTAACAAGCCAGGAAATGCACTGCTAATGAGGTCAGCTATAGAACTCCCGCAGTGCTGCAAATCATGTGCCAATCCGGCGCAGGAGGTGCAGGAGCAGCCCTGGGTCAGCATTTTCTGAGAGCATTTGTAACCTGCTGTTCAGCGAATAGTTATACAGGTAGATAAAAATCCTCCTCCTCTCCTTGTTTATGTGTCAAATAAGCACGGCAGCAGACAATCACGCTTTGCATTAATGCACCTTGCTATTACGCCTATTGTTCTGTGGCTCGGAGTGGAGAATTAGTCACTCCAATGTGCAAATATTGGTTACAGTTTGGAAGCGTGCACGCTTTTGTGTTCCTATCAGACTTGCTCCTGGAGGAATTATGCATGCTGGCATCAGGGCTTTTTCTTTCCTTGTACGTACTGTATTTGCTAAAGCTCTTAAAAGAGGGGGGGGAAGGGGGGGGGGAACCTCAAATAAACATGCTTGCAGTGGGTGAGTTATTGGCTCATTCAGCCTGCCTCCCCTGTTAGGCACTGGGACAATAACCGCCTTGAAATGTGGCGTTTAGGAGCCCACATGAGAAACCTTCCCCAAATCTGCAAGTACAGAGAATGAGCTCAGAGCCCTTTAGGGCCATTTCATCCCAGGACTGAGGAGATGTGTCCCTCACCCCACATAACCCAGAGCTGAGCGTGGCCGTGGCCCGGGAACATCACAGAGCTGTTTGGTTGGATGTGACCTCAACAGATCGCCAGCAGCACACAGAAACCCTGAAATAGCATTGCCCCTGCAGACCAAGCCCAGTGCTTGGCTGAGACAGAGCACTTCCACCAGCCAGCCTTGGACACGGGTTTCCTAAGGCATTGGCTTTGTTTATCCACTGATTTACACACTCATTCCTTCACCCCAGGAGGAGCACGGGACCAAGCTGTTGTCCACGGTGGCACCCATTTCTCATGACCTCAGCTGGGATGACCACACAGCACAGAGGACAGACTAATCCTTGGCACTCCGAGCTGCCACCAGTACGGGTGGATAAAAGCTGGTGGATCCCTGAGACGTGGGACCCGCTCAGAAATAACTCTTCCCATGAAACAACTCTTCCCATCTTCCATTTCCATCAGGACTTTATGAATCCTCCATGCAGGAAGCGGAGCAAAAGCCCAGCTTGAAAACCTCCCAGCTCAGCAAATGAAGGAAGGAGGAAGCATGCTGGGATTATCTCTGTGTGAGAGGAACCAGACAAAGCCATGGCAGAGCTTCCCACTGCACACAATGGGACTGCAAAGCTTGGAGGGCTTGGGATGTGTTGGCTGACTACCAGCACAGGGCTTGTCCTGCTGGATGCCCGCTGTCCTCGGGTGCTGCTCATATGAAGAACCACTGCAGGCAGAATGCATGTCTATATTTAATAAGCTGGATATTTACGTTAACTAAATAGCAGCTAATTATGAAAACATACTTAAGAGTCTGAGCAATTAAGCAATAATATATTACGTACTTATTAAGCCTCCAATACACATGTCCTTAATAATCAAAATATTAATATGCAGCTACTCTTCTATTATACAGCAACTCTGCTATTATACAGAGAGTGTCCTATTACTGCCAAATTAAATGCGTAGTTAGGCGAATTTAGGACACTTAATTTAAAGTGTTCCCCAGAGTTCACTATGGCAGAAGCTGCAAGACAGGCCTCAACATAGGCATCACAGGGCTCCCAGAGCTGCCCTTTGCTCCATGCCACATTGCTTCATCTGCCCAAGGATTTGCTCAACCCCTTTAGGGCAGCCCATTGCTGGGAGAGGCCAGTCCTCAGCTTCCAGATCCCAGCCCGTAGGGTCTTTGCATTGGTTTCAGCAGATCACAGTGGAAGTGAGGAAAAGAGGCATTGTAAAGAGGAGCTGGGGATGGAGATGCTTGGGGAGTAAGTCAGATACAAGTGGGGAAACCTGTGGACGTGTTCCTCCACTGCCCCAAACACCAGATATGTTAGATATGGTGATGTCACAAGACGCTGTTATATGTTGTCTGGTAGAATCTTGAGTTATGATGTAAGGTGAAGGTGCTAAACACACCTGTAAATCCTTACTGTGAAACCCAGGGGCATGTTTTCCCCTTTTCAATTAAGGCCCACAACAATGGGTTTCATTCTTCATCACTTTATGCATTTTTTCCCTGTGCACAGTGGGTGTGAAGTGTAAACAGGCTGATTTGGTGTCAATTTTCACCTCATTGTGTATAGGAATAAATAAGGGTGAGAAAAGCAGGGCCTGGCAGGGCCTTTGAGGTTCAGTGGCCAGAGGGAATGAGAAGGAAATACGGATCCCTGTGCCAGGAGGCCCTTTCAGTGAAAATAATATAAATAGTGCTACGTCAATATGGTTATCTTTGTAATGTTTGAGGTGAGGATGGGGGCATGGATCCAGAAAGCCATGGAGTGCTCCTGGTGGCCCGTAACATTTAGGGACATGTGTGCAGGGCACAAGTGGAATCCACTGGGGGTGAGCAGAGTGCCCCATCGAGGAGCTGCTGCCCACTGCTGGATGTTGCTGAGGCTGTTTCCCATATGGCTCCTGGCTGGGATGATTTATGGGGTGAGAAAAGCACGCTGATAAATGTTGTGGCTGAGCCCGGCGCGGACCTGGGGTATCACAGCCCCATCCAGACGGCCTTAATGGAAGCTGCCGGCACTGCGGAGAGAGGCGTTATTTATGGCTGTCTGTAGTGCCACTGTGGGGCATTCATCATTGCTTTGGGCTGAGGGTGAGGGCAGGACGAGATCATGTGCTGCTGTGGGGAGGAGTGGGTGCAGACGCCAGGGCTGAACTTACCCTGGGGAAAAGGATCCGTTCTCTCAGCTGCTCCCAATGTTCCCCATCACTGACTGATGGGATGGGATGGAAATGAAATGGAGATGGGATGAGGTGGGGTGGAGTGGGGATGGGGATGGGATGGGATGGGATGGGATGGGATGGGATGGGATGGGATGGGATGGGATGGAGATGGGATGGGGTGGGATGGAGATGGGATGGGGTGGGGGTGGGGATGGGATGGGATAGGATGGGATGGGGATGGATAGGATGGGGATGGGATGGGTTGGGGGTGGGATAGGATAGATGGGTTGGGATGGGATGGGATGGGATGGGATGGGGATGGGGATGGGAATGGAGATGGGAATGGAAATGGGAATGGAATGGTGGCATCTTGGAGCTGGATCAGCCATATCCCTGCAGCCACAGCTGGAGAAAGGGCTCTCCCCATTTCTGCATTTGCTGAAAGGATGAAAAAAAAATAATAATAATAATTTTTTTAAAAAAATTAAAAGGGAGCAGCTATAAAATCGAGATACTAATAAAATGTTCCAGGAAGATGAATTCTTCCGATATAATGGTGATCCCTGATACCGAAATGTTCCACAAATACATTTTCATAGCCCCACTCAGTATTATTTGTAGATCTTTTTGCAACCCTTGTCAACAAATTCCTGATAAAAAGGAGACACTTTGCTGTGTGCTAAAGCTATGAATTTAAGAAGTGTCAACCGTTCCTTATTTATGGCGCAATCTTTGGCTTTCTCATTTTACTGATGGGCTTTGGTGCAGACTTACTGCTCCACATGCACAATTTGGGGTGAAATAAACGATCCCACTCTGGCTCGCCGTGGTTTGGGTGCCCCAGTGCTGTGTTACGCTGTGCCCAGCATTCACCCCATGCCTGTGACCCCGGGACCTATAAAGGAGGCTGTGCAAAGCCGGCTTTAGCAAAAACCTTTTCCGGTACAAATCCATGTACAAATCAGCAACAGATTATTCTGAGTTTGTGCTTGGCGGGTGCTGACAGTAGTTAATGAAATAACAGCTGTGGAAGTCCTGCTTCAGAGTGCTGCTTGGGCAGAGCTGTATGGAGCCATGGGATGGCTGCAGCCAAGCAGCCCCAC